>JAUJYV010001470.1:0-17497 GCA_033995625.1 Ophyiulus pilosus
CCGAAAATTCGATTTTACCATATACGCATATAGAGTGAAATATCAAAATATTTCAGAAGCGTTATTTTTCAATTCTATAATGATTCAATTCAAAACTACATAAGTACTATCCAATTAGTATATCATTAGAATTGAAAAAACTAAATCAAATTAATGCCTTTTTCATTAGTTTTGAACAAAAGTTCATCTATTTATGACACAGTAACATGGGGTTACAAAAAAAGTCATAACCCTAATATACATACTACATACTATACCTCTAACGGAGACACAGATTATTCAGACTGAGACCTGTCCAGCTTAACTCCTTCCCAATTGTAGTATGCCTTAATAAGTAGTAGCTATTTCTCAAAATATCCATCTATTCTTATGAACTAAATACATATGTATTTCCGTATTTTCGTGACTTGTGACGCCTCAATAATAAAACTGTATCACGTACAGTATATACTATAGTACGGGGTGGAATTTATTAAGCTAAAATGTTGTAAGATGCTAATTCGCCGAATAAATGAAATGAAGGTCTGTGCAACAGGCTTTGTTTCGAAACGTTCGTTAATAGGGAAAGCAAACAGCAGTTGCATAGCCATTGCCCAACGCGGTTTCGTGCGGTTTGATATATGCCAGTCAGCTAATTTGCATATTAAGCAACAATCCGACTGCAGAATGTGCCCGATTCAGATGACCGGCTTTTCATATGATTCAAAATATGTCAAAATGTTTTACCCACGCTTTGACGTTTGACAAGGCTAACGGTTGGTTACGCCATTTTCACGTTAACTGTTTTTTTAATCGGTGATCCAATTTCTATTCACTATAATGGTCCATTAAATTTGTTTAATCCAAGCTATTCGCACTACACTATATCAGAGCCTTGATATGGATCCCTTACTTCTGAAAATTGTAGAAACATGTAAAAACCATATAAATTATGCATGAATTTTATAATTAAAAACAGAGAGAAACTTTACATGTACATCAAATTCCAAGAATATTCTTTATGTCATGTTTGAATCTGAATATAATTTAAATACAATAGTATGTTGGTATACATCACGAGAAGATTTATACAACAACTTGTTAATGAGTAAATGTTTTTTTATACTTCCGGTTGAAACGTGTACTAAAAACTTGTACAATACTTTGACATACACGTATAATGGCTATATCAAATAACTTGCAGTGATAAAAACTTGATAGCCTTCAATTTAATCAAATGAATGATTTAAACATTTATTTTCCTCATCAAGACTTACATTATAATTTTTTTAAACCCAAAATTATCAATTGTTCTCGACATACAGTATACAGTAAGACCTATACATTTCAAACTCAGATAAATACATATATTGTTAGAGTATATGTTAGAGTATTGTTAAAGTATATTGCCAGTGACAGCGCCATATTTAACTTCCATAGTTAAATCATTGATTAGATCCATGGATATAATTTAACATAGCCAGATTTTATCCTCGGTTAAGACAATTGAATTTGCTGTGTAACTATACGACAGAAGTAAAGTCAGTCATGCTATTTGTGCAAGGTCGGTTGAATCAAGTTCTGTTAAGTTTAATCAACAATAGAAATCACTCGTTAAAAACTCTTAAGTCCACTACCGAATTTTCACAAAGTGACCGAATATCAAAACACCAAATAAATGCAGATTCAGCCATTTCGGTTTTTTAACTTTGGCTACTAGCAACTTCATGACAGCGACTGAATCGCCATCTGTTTTTCGATTCAACGTTTTCAGCCACTTCGTGACAGCGGTTTTAGTACTGCTACTCAACAGAGTTATTTTAAGTTTTTAACTGAACTTTAACCGTAATAACACCGAAGTTTCTTATTTGCAATAAACTTACTGCAGTTCTTTAAATAAAAAAAATAAGGAACACATTGAAAATGAATTGAAACACTATACTCGATAAATCCACTATGTATAGTAAATCTCCACCGAAAGTATATTAAACTGAAGTTTTATGACGTTTTTATTACGTTTACCAAAGTTTATGAACTGCATCCATATCGTTCCATAAAACTTCTTAAACTTGGGCTGCAGTTCAACCATAGTTATATATGAAGGACCACGTTATATTCGTGAAGAAACATAGTTTGTATAGTTGGAATAAAAGTGCGGCATACTTACAATTCAGCGGTGTTTCATGCACTATAGCACCGGTGTATGAAAACGCGAAACAAGCCGTTGTCATTCATTGAATCCTACAGGGCGTAATATCCACACGCGTATGAAAGGGTTACGTTATGCAGTTTGCACGTGTCATGCACCCACGCGATTCGGCCACTGGTCAGTTGTCATACGGTATAATCCTAACGGCCAGCCCGTGTCCATCTACCCCGTTGGCGCTGTATACACACACACCTCCTCGTCCCTACTTCGGGCACCGTAATAACTAACAGGTTGTTGCCGATGATTTTCGTCCACCTCCTTTCCGTGCGAAATATGCATTTTTTTGAAAATTGGCCCACCTTCTATCCCCGCTTTTTACCGGCCGGACTGGTGTGGACTCGTCCTTTTACCCTGAGAGCCACCCAGCGTATCCGGAAGAAGAGCAACTGAGCGTGCTCTTGCCGCCACTTTTCTTATTGTTTGCATTTCGAGCTATCATTTTTATGCTCTTTCATATTTTTATTAGAAATTCTAAGGCGCAAAATTAAAAAACAAAATGGCCGCCGATGTCTTTAGTTTGAAAACTAAAGCGTGGGATTTTCTGAAATTTGCTTTAAGATTTTATTTGAGTTATGTCAAGAAAAGCAGCTGGATTACCACAATAATGAGTTTCGACGGCTTTGTTTTCGATATTAGGGTGAAACGGAAGTGTAACGACTAGTGCAACGGCTAACGGCTTACGAGAACATTTAATAAAACGGTAGTTCTACGTTAACAGCATTTGTGGCAGTGGCAACCCTTCTTTTTACCTGAAAAATAATTCTATCATAATAATAATATAATTGTGAAGAAGTCGAAACGTTGTAGAATGATTTAAAACCGAGGAATGTCACATCCTCAAGCTCATTCATATTGAATATTTCACCGTAACTACATTTTTTTTTATTAAAATTAGTTCATTTTTATTTTTGTTTCAACTTAGTAAAAAAGAAAAACTTGCACTTTAAAAATAACTTAGTTACTGTTAGACTCAAAACAAACGATTTTGTTTTTGTGATATGAATGAATATAAATTACGTTTAAACAATGGCAAGTTGTAAGAGTTGTAAGAGTTCAAAACATCCAAAAGAAATCACTTCAAGAATTATACTTTTTTTATTTTTTTAAACAAATCGGTCATTAAAAGTTCCTGCTTTCATCATAAAATAACCTTTCTAGATTTCAGAAGAACATTTCTTTAAAAAATAAATATATTGTACCAATGCGTCAAAGTTAACAGCTTTTAGTCTACAATTAAACTTTGAAAACTTTGAAAATAAGCCAGCAGACTGCAACCGAAATAAAGTTGCATACGATATCTATATAATGTACACCAAAATTACTCTTTTGATTTCTTTTTACTGTATGGCTCAAAAGGAAGCACGCGTTACGTTGGCTATTTTTCGCGAAAATTAATCCTTTCCGCGTATGATTTTCGTCAATTTCACGCAGTTTTTGAGAACTCTTAACCCCTGAATGCATGAAACGCGCCGCACGAATTAACATATTTAATCTGAATTAATTCGCCGCGGGTTTAACGCTGAATTAAAATAGCATCGAGAATAATTCAAGTGGTGATGATGATGATGATGATGATGATGATGGTATATATCGTAGGTATGTTCTTTTTTATATTTTAAACCAGGTCGATGACCGATAAAAGCCTGTGGATGATAAGGCAAAAGAGGATCCACCGTGCACCAGCACTGCGTTTGAACTAGTTTCCCAAATCATGCGGAGAATGGCTTCGGTGGGCACCCCCAAACCCCTTTTGCTCAGGGGCTCCCTCTCACAATGGCTTATTCAAGTAGAAAAATGCGGTACCCCTCACTTAGGGTGACATCAATTGTCCCGATTCACAACAAATGCGGCTGCCAATAGCGCCTAAAACGAGTTTGGCACATGTATTAAGTTTCGATAATCGACGATGAAAAGTTTGGCCACAACATTCTATTCCAAACAATGACGTCGAACTGACCCTGTTTCATGCGCGGTATTTCTGCCTTGACTGGTGGTGTTATCAATTGTATAACTGCAATGACTTTTCTAAAAAAGCATTACGTATGAAACTGTCCTCACTTGATGTCACAATGTTCACTATAATCCTTAAGAACCATCTTGTGTTGCAAAGGCATCACAATTTTTAAACTTTAAATGACATATGGCAGTTTTTAAAGTATTATTGTATGGTACTTTGGCAAGTTTTGAACAACGTGATCAGATGGCTGCATTGTTAATGGAAATTAACAATGACTTCACTAAAATACTAAGTATGGAAAATTAACATGATTTTAATTGAAAATATGCATTGATGCAATTTTCTGAATCAATTTTGTAACATATCATGCGAGTTTAATGGAAAATTCTGCTTCCACAACGCCACTAGTAATTTTAATTAGCAAGTATAGTACATGCATTAAAATGTTATTATAAGTAATAATATTAAATGTGGCTAAGAGATGAAAGCAATTATAATGTACTTAACTATAAGTAACATAAGTTTAATAAGCTTGCTATAACGTCATGAAATTCCAAGTGTTTTCAAGACTCGTGTCTTGCATGTAAACTTAAAAGTGTAACCAATCGTTACCACCCAAACGTTATTACAAACATTAAATCTCTGCAAATTGACGGTCTAAGTACATGGTAATACCAATCATCAGCATCATTATAACAATATTAAAGCTATATAAGATTCATTGACATTCGCGGCTTGTTCGCTGCCCGAGTGTGGCCGCCAGCAAAGGCGATTAGCCTCTTGGAATATTTAAGGGTGTAAACTAACAAGTTATGTTGATTTTTTAAGATAATCCTTGCTCGAGATGAAGGAGTATACATAAACCGTTTTAGTAACAGCGCCGGGATGCCACGGCTTGATTTATGGGACGCCAAGCGGTTGCAACATGATCGCTTCCTATAACCTGCAGGACAGGAATTTCATTCACTTAGGAAATTTGGAGGATAAAAAACTTTAAAAAGTACTAGTAGGATATTCATTCAGGTTGCCTACCGAGTGAGGTAGAGTCGCCTGCTCATTTTTTTAAAAAAAATTCTTTGAGAAGATGACACTTCATTCAGTTTCAAATAATTTAATATACCGGAGAACGTGTTTGAAATCAATTGAAAACTTTTTTATTCGCTAATTTGCGATAAATATATATATTTTTTTCAGAAAGGGATAGTATAAACTGCAAGGCCCCAAGCTATCACGAAAATTTAACAGAGGGTCAAAATCATTATCTAAATCTAAAATAAAGAAAATAAAATTTCGGTTGGCGTCCAACCCACACTCATCTGATAATTTCGATATGAACCGAGGTTAAATCTCTTTATAAAAAAATGAGCAATTAAAAAAAACTTCATCTACTGAGTGAAATGGTGAGCTATTACAAAATGTTCCTTGGGCCACATGCTGTTTGCACACCCCTGTGACACCACAAATGCAATTTTCAAAATTGCACGCAAACTCTTCTGTATTTTTCATTTTTAGATTGGTGAAACTAGTAAAATTGTTATTTCTTTACCAAAACAGAATTTTGTAGTAATCATCAAATGGCTGCAGTGCATTTTCTGCTAGAGTATCAATTTAGGATGAAACTTCAGCCCTTAATTTTCAAATTATCCTCGCCTATGTCGCTTTTTATAACTCCAAAATATGCATATCCCATTTAATAATGTCCGCATACAGTAAAAATGTGCACTGCTAAGTCATACATTGTACACGAAGATCTGGAGAACAAATGTCATCCAGATCTGGTCCAAGTTTTGATAATATGTACGGTATGTCATAATCCCATGTTCACCCTCTACATGAGACGACCTACCTATTTAACGAAAAAAGGTGGAAAGGTCATAGGTCATGGCCCTCGAACAATGGCATGTGATCCTAATGCAGCCGGTTGAAAGCACCCAAGGGGCTGTAATCCTATAAGATGACATGATGGGGGCGTCACGCGCGCTGTTTACGTACCATGCAAAATGGATAGTTGTTGTTAGTACCCTGCGTTACTTACACCTCACCGGATCAAAGGTCATCGTGTGCGGGACAATGGCGCAAGTGAATAAAGCACCGTTTAACGTCACACCCTGGTGACTTACTACTGCTGGTCACCAGCCGTGCAAAATCGCAAGATAAATAAGCATTGTGGCAGAGAAGAATTTCTCTTTTTACTTAACGGGCCGTTACGTGACTTTAACTGTAAAAAAACAGCAACAAAAGTACACAGGTTTACGAGTCTCACGCACGACATGGGGATCGAAAATGCGCTCCAATTCGCAGCATTCTCAAACCTGAGTAGTGGTATAGTACAAGTCGTATTATTATGCTCCAATTCGTGAAATTAATGAATTTTGTTGCCTATATGAAAATGGTTTTTTTCTACTAAATTCCACCAAAGTTGGGCAATTCGGTAAAATTTATTATCCGATGAGTTGGATAAACTGATTGGGTTAGGATGGAGTTAATTGAGGAGGAAGTTGCTGCAATGATAAAAGCTTCGAAAAATTGCATTAAAATATAAGCAATTGATTTTAAGAGAAATACTTGCTAACCTTATTACTGATAAACTTCCTAAACGGGATTTTGCATTATTTCTTATTAAAAAAAAACTATGACTGAAATTTCTGTCCTTTGTTCATGCAACATCTGTGGTCACGGAATGGATTTCATCTTGAACATCAATTTATATGTAATTTATGCAAATGTTTATTCGCAATTAGGATGACATCACCTCTACGACTACAAGAGGTATTTTGCAAAGATTTTTATTCGTTAAAATAGTATCATCATTCGAAGTATTTCATCTTTAAAATATACAGTAACTTCCAACGTTTTTATATTTTTTTAAAATAATAAACTGTAAATATTTAGGAACATCCACACACCTAAACATCTGGTAAAATGGGGTTTAGAAAATGTTTATCCTAATTTTTGGAAACAATTGAATACTACAAGCAATTCGACAATACACTTTTAAATAAATACACTTTTTGAAAGTATTTAATCGTTAACCATTAATTTAGGAAAACAAATAATATACACATTTGCAAAACATTTATTTACACATTTGGGAAACATTTATTTACACGTTTGGAAAACATTTATTTACACATTTGGAAAACATTTATTTACACATTTGGAAAACATTTATTTACACATTTGGAAAACATTTATTTACACATTTGGAATACACATTTAAGAAAGTATTTTAACAATTAAAACAAAAGCCATTCTAAAAGAAGGTTTACTAACAATGATGTTATATTTAAATTTTGGTAGTGCAGTTTACTTCAGATTTTAGAACTACAATATTAAACAAGTTTATGGGAAAAATGTTTGAAAACATGATTGGTGCTTGACGGCGCCCATAATTCGGTTCAGAGAACGCTTATTACATGGCATCAAGATTTTTTCACTTTCTCCTCAGAATATCCTCTTAACAACAAAAACAGCTATTATTCATTAATTCCCCATAGGCCGGCTTAAATTCAATAAACTTAAGGAAAAAAATAGGCCAAGGGTATTCCCGTTTGACTTCCGACGCCTACATTATTTAAAGCGTAATAATAGACAACATTTTTCAAAATGCTATTTGCATCTCTTTATTCGCTTGGAGCCTTTTCAAAGCTCAAAAACGAAAAATGCAAATTATATTTTATGCCATTATAGTAATTCTAGGAGGCCGTGATTGTGTTGCTCATTTCTCCTGCAGAGATACCTAATAGCTAGTTTCGCAAATAAACCTTTTCATAGCATTTCTTATTAACCCTTTCATGAACCTCAGGGGAATAATCTTAAACAAGCTTCCTCGGAAACCCCACAGCGATATGGGAAATCATGTACTATGTAAGTAAGAGAAATCCTAGCCTCGCATTAGACCTGCAGTCTTAAAATTTAATAATTACATGTTTTTTTCAAGTTTATCAATTTTTGTAGAATTGTTATACGAACTACGAAAATTAGAAATTATTTCACTAACTTTCCAACAAGTTTTCAAAACCTTAATGTTTTTCAGTTTTTCTACTACTATTTTACGAAATATCCACGTAAAGTCTTGCAAGATATTTAATGCATTTTTTAAAAGTTTTTACATAGCCCCCAACTTTTCAAAAATTTGAAAACTAATTGCAATTATATCTTGTTTTTTTCCAATTTTTACAAACACTGCTAGAATTGTAGATATTCTAATTTAATTATTTCATCTTATCTTATTCTGATAATTGACATTCATTTTACAGATTTCCCTAAAGTTTTTGTTATCTATATATTCTGTAACCTGAATTCTACAATAATCACAATATCCATCATGCATTCAAACATTGCAATATCTTAGAATATTCTATAGAATTCTATATTTGCTATTTTATAGACTCCTCGACGCAATTTTGATTTCCATGTTTCTGAAAACGAATACGTAAAACAAGTCAGTCATGCTACAAATACACAAAGCCTGTTTATATCACAAATAAGGGGGAAAAAATTGAGGAAAATTATTCAAAAAATATTCAAAAACTTCCCCGAGTTTATTGCTCCAAGACCCCATCAAAAA
Source organism: Ophyiulus pilosus (assembly GCA_033995625.1). Classification (NCBI taxonomy): domain Eukaryota; kingdom Metazoa; phylum Arthropoda; class Diplopoda; order Julida; family Julidae; genus Ophyiulus; species Ophyiulus pilosus. The sequence goes on from JAUJYV010001470.1 coordinate 8,716, forward strand.
GGGCATCTACCCAAATGGCTCAATTTTGGTTGTTATTATTATTATTTATTCATCAAAACTTGTATCCTTATTGCTTAAAGCGGTCAATGTTTTAATAAATTTCCGTACATGATCAATTGATCATATACATAATGCGCATATAGTCATTGCAAAGGTATTTGTTAACGTTAATCGGTAATCAATTATCGAGAGTAAGTGAAAATACTATACATATGTAACTTCCATATGTAATTTACGAGTACATGTAATTTCGGTTAGACCAAAAAGCAAAATAGTGTCTCTTTTTAAAGGCATCAAACATATTTACTAAACATTGATTTCCAACTACTGCTTTTGCCAAACTATTGATACTATGTTTATCAAAAATTTGCAATCAATTAATATCAGGTAATAAATAGGTTACGGTCAGGTAATACATATTAATGACCAAAAAGATTGTTTATTTGTTGGCAATGTTTAATAAAAATTAAGTATTTAATAAAAACAATAGTGATAATAAGTAATAACGTAACATTGTTATGTGAATATTTATTCACATTAACATTATTTTATTGCAAGATAGCGTTACTGTAATAGCTGTAACAGCTGTAGTCACCAAGTTAACAACTGATTTGTATAAATTCGATTCAAATCGACTGAATATAACTAGATTTCAAAATCAGAATTTCTCCATTTGGAAAATAATTTAACTTGTGTGGTTACTTGGACAATAGATTTTGAAAACACACATATAAGTCTGCTGGGTTTCCAATTTTTTCTTTTAAACAAAATAAACTAGTACAAATTGCAGTGAGATGACTTAAAACTCATTTTTCGTAAGTATGCCCCAAGACATAGTAGATGTTGTTAAGACAGGCTGATTTCATAATTACACGTCGCAATTCAGGCCGAAAAACTATGTTAATTGGTGCAATTAAGCAAATTAGCATTCTGCAGTCATTTGAAATTAATTCTGTGGCCAAATTACGAGTAAGCCTACGTGCTAAAATGCAATAGATGAGCATTTTGTGGACTTAATTACAGGTTGCGGTGTATTAACCTTTCGCTCGCAGGTAGCGGAATGTCGCGCAACACTTGTTACGCCCCTGTAATTAAAAGGGTCGCCCATTTAGGCCAGTCTTTCTTTTATTTTAATATTAAAAAATGGTGACTAAAGTGTAAGGGACCATTAGGAGGAATCAGACGTAGCTAGCAATTAGCAAATAAAAGCGGCTGTCCGCAAAAAAATGCCCACGATTTTCAACTTGAAATACAGTAATTTGAGAATCTCAAATGACAGGGTTTCGCAAAATTGCCGAAAAGATAAAATAAAACCGACTCCCACCAAAGGAATGCCAGAATTTCCAAGAATATCAATTTTGACGGAAGGATTCCTGAGAAAGTTTTTAAAATCTGTCATGGATTTTGCTTAAGATTTAATATTATCCTGATGATTATTATCACGAATTTTTCTTACTTTTCACAATTTTAGATTTACCCAAACCTTGGGTAATTCTAAATAACGAATCATCAAAATTCAAAGTGATTTCCAACCATAAGAAATAGATTCATAACAATTTTGAACATTAACCAAAATTAGATTGGAGGTCACAATATATTTTCCTGGATTTATACAGTTCACAAAAAACCCTCCAGAAATGGAGACCCACAATCAATTTGGTGGAGAGATTCATTCAGATTCACCAGAAATACTTCAAGATCAACAATAATCAAAACTAGCTTTTTTGAAGAATGCAATTAAGAATGAATAAGTTATATTTATACCACGTATTTATCAAGGAAGAATATAACAAGATCAACCAAGATAAATAATGATTCAACAACATTTTCTCATGACTTGAAATTCTCTCTGATTGCATAATCAACCTCGGTCAACAGCACCTGCTTTAAAATTTCAAACATTCACTTGACCAAGAAAAAGTTGATAAATAACTAACCAGGTGTTTGCTGCTTTTTCTTCTCTTTCTTCTTCTTCACAATTAATACAGTATCAAGAAAAACAAAGAAAACATGTTGGTGAAAAAACAAAAAGATTTTTCAATTACCTACGGCTGTATTTTATGGCTGGGACAGAATCAGCGAGAAAAAATTCTCACTTATTTGCATAAATGTAAAGATTTTACTCCGACGTTTGCTAATGAACTCGGTAAATTGGCCAAAAGACCACACACAAAAAATTAGTCTGGATTCAAACTGAAAAACTGAGAATTAAAACAGGCGAGAAAGTGCATCGCACTGGGTTGTGAAGAATGCCTTGGTGCGTGAACGAAAACAAAGTTTATTAGCAGGAAATTCTCTATTTTCGAACATAAATTTCAAATTTAAAAACAAGATTGTTGTTCCATTGAAAGTTGTTGGTTTAAATTTTTTATTACATTCCTTTCACAGCCTTCTCGGGAATGTATGCATTAACAGACCAAACAAGACATTTCCCAGAAATTTGAAGAGAAATTTTAACCAAACACTTCATTAAAGAGGTACTTTGTTTTAACATTAGACTTTGTCGGCTTAATCTGTGAAACAAATTTAGCTATAAAATTCAAAAGATTTTTACCAGTTCCCTGGTATTTAAATATCCGCCAACGCCTTTTCTCTAAAATCTAGAGAAACTTGCACGTTGCATTGTTATCTATAATGCTATTTTAATTACAGTGTGCATATATTGTAGTCTATGTCATTTTAATTGATGCAAAATATGTCATTACAGTAGATTTCAATTACATCACGAATGATGTTATTATATGTTTTTTGTTTGTTTTCGGAGTCACCAAGCTTTCATAAAAATTCAATGAAAAATAAGTCCTTTAAATTTGTAGCCAATATTTCCTTTAATATTCTCGTTGTGCCTTTCCCTTATGTGTGGACTGAGTGTCGCCAGATACAATTTGAACTGTGTATTCGTAAATGTCAAAGAAAAAGAAGTTTTTCAAGATACTTCCCCATTTGATGTGGTTTTAGTGAATTTGGAAGAATAGATGGTGATATTCAGATAGCTGCTTTATTGATTGAATCTAACATTTGCCAAGCAGTCTGTGAACCAAACTAAGAGCTGATGAAATTAATTCTGGAAATGACGAATATTTAACAAACACAAACAAATACTGAAATGAGAGCTACACTAAGAATTTGTGATTTAGTGTCACGGATAGATCCACTGACTTTCAATTATTCTGTAGAAATATTGATAGTAAATGGAGATAAGTAAGGTTTTGTAACTGTAAATATATGTACAGTGCATGTACTTGTATGTATGATCATTCTTAATAGCCACTTAATAGCTATTCTTATCGAATCAGTCATATCCAAACATAATCCCATTAACTGTTGTCCACTGCCTCTTCAAGAGTACAGAGATGCCACCAGAACATGACAGCATATTTTAAAGATGCATATGTGTAAAGTACAATACGACAAACGATGCTCGAGTTATTGGCTAATCGAACATAGTATCGTTTTATCATGAGTTAGCATACATGTTCATCAACTTCCTGAGTCTTCCTGGTAGTAAAACCGTAGAAATTTCAGACGTACAAGTACAATCCGTGATATCTCCACGTAAAATCTGGTTGACACCCACTCGACCTCCAACTGTTCACCACACTCAACACACGGGTGTTCCACAAGGACTTCTCAAACGGGTTCCCCCTTCAAATGCTAATTCGGGGAGGGGTAACAAAAATAAAAAAAGACGAACAGAGGCGCGCTTTTTCCGTCATTATTAAACAGCATCTAGGAAATGACTGGTCCATCAAACAATGCAGAAAATCTCATTGTGGGACATCAAAAGGCAGTGACAAGAATAGCATCGTTCATTCCCTCCTCCTTCCCGAGTCTGGTTTGATTTGTGTTAACGTCGGTTACCAAAGGCTATTCGTGCCTCCCTATAGTCTTCAGGAAAACCAAATCTGACAACATGAAAGGGCGAGTGGCGAGGATTGTTAGCATCACCACCCAAAACAAACCAAAGCCGAGTCAATGATCCTTCCATGGTTCACTTAGCAAACCCCTTCTCTACCAACACCGCAAATATCTGACTCGATATTCATTTCCGTGCCTTACATAAGGTGCGAGTTTCCGAAAACGATATTTCTGATGCTTCCCATGGTTCATTTGTTACATCCGATGGCATTCTTAGCATTCATTTGCAACCAGGTGGGAATATTTGTATCCATCTAAAAAAAACTAGTTCATACAGCACATATTGAAAATCCCAACATATCGAAATGTGCGTATGGCATGTGAAAACATAAAGATAACACAATGTTCGGTTATTGCATCTTATGTGTGGGATGCTTAGTATGGTGGTTATTTTTTTACAATGTACGTGTAACTTGATAGAGAGTTTGTAGAGAGTATTCCAGTATCTCCAAACAATTTGTAATAAAACTTCAACACTAAATGCCATTATCTGCCATAATGAGCCTAACAAATGTGGCTTCTAGCTAACTCCTTTAGTATATCGCATAATAAAACTTAACTATGGTATTTTTCATGGTATAGACAATATGCAAAACCATTCTTGCAATTAGCAATTAAGATACTGGATTACTGATTGGAAAACTGGATGTTTTTGCTAACCATAACGTATATGTTACAGATCATAAAGATTATTGAACCATGAAACCATGGCATTCTTGTAATTTGGAATTACTTTATTTACTGAAGAAAGTAAACAAGTTTCTAAGTTATATCAATTAGAATCTTGATTTATATTAAAACGCAGGTAATTATTGGAAATTTCACGGTTCATAGTATACTTTGCAGAAAATGAAAATCCTACTATATAAGATACTATTGAAAAACAGTATTGCAATTAGCACATTTTAATTTCCAAGTAAAATATATACCCTTTATCCGGGTTTTGCTGACTTTAATGAAGATAAAGATATAGATAATGAAAATTATGACAAAGACCATTGAAGAACATATTTGAAAAGAGTATGAAATAGTTAATTAATTTTTTATAAACTAAGAACAGTTTTATTAACGGGAACTTGATGCTAAAAGCATCAAGCAGAGAAATTATGACCGTTGTTTTAAATTATTCGTCAATAAACTCCTTCTTATTATCATATTTTAAATTATACATATATCTGTAAAGTATTGTGGGTAGATATATTAGTTCACCCTTTAGATTATAATTATGATCTGGAATTTAAATATATACTAAATACATTAACTCTGTTTTGGCAAACAGATCTTTATGTAAACATGATACCCTTTATTAATATTGTCCATTAATATATTTTCAGAAAATTCTTTAATAATACTAAGTATTGAGAGATTTCCACCCCTGCATAATGATATTCATTTCATCCATGCACTTACTGTATTCCATGATTTGCACGATTATTTTCACTGAAAATCACCACCAATTATTTTTCCCGCCACTACTCTGTTAGATGAACTCCTTTCTTTGCAATCTGGCCACCAGATGGCACTCCATAACGCCCAAATTGTAGGTATAGTGAAGTGATTAGCTTGCAAAAGGCACATATTTTATGATATTTTAATACAATTCTTTCTATTTTATAAAAATATCAGCAGTGTGTTTCGAAAATACCGAAAATGCCAATTAAAATGCAAATTAAAATACCAATCAGAGCTTAAAAGTACATCTTAAGTTAAGCTTTCCTATCACGTATAACAAGTTCTCAAAAACTATTGATATTGTACATATGTTTTGCTGCAGGACAGGGCAGTGCAGTGTAAATCAAATCAATGCTTTTTGAGTAGGTATATAAAATGGCGAATGGTAGGTGGCACCACTAATCAATGCGTTTTGAATCCAATACGATTTTAACGTTGCTGACATTTGTAATCGAAATTAATAATGGCGAATGGTAGGTGGCACTACTAATCAAAGCTTTTTGAATCCAATACGATTTTAACGTTGCTGACATTTGTAATCGATAATATCAATGGCGATTCTGATGTGTAGCTTGTCCACTAGGTGGCATCGTAGTTTAACTTTTAATGGCGCTACTTTTGAAATCGTGAGCAATACACATTTTCATCAAGTTACCACTTTCGTGTAAAATAATTCGTTTTGTTTGCCTAGTTTGAAAATGAATAAATCAGACAGAGACATTAGATTTTACTAAAGATAATTATTCGTCGTATCGCACTACAAAAAATATAAAATAGCAACAATCGAGCCACTTATTGCTTGGAAAATATGTACACAAGATAAAGGAGATAACGAGTCATCTGAAATGACCAATTAGGGAAGATTGAATAAGCATTTTTACAACTTTAACATAAAAGACCATTGAAATAACACCCGAAGTACGAATATAAACCTAATTACAGACGTGATACGCGCGTTAAGAATAGTTGCACCAAACTAGCGTTAAATTAACCGCCTGATCAAAGGTCTTTTAATCAATAATAAACAGTTGTTTAAATTCACCTAAATCAGATCTATTGGACTCGTTTAAAGAAAGTCGACATTCAGACTAAAAAATGTTAGTCGATGATTAAGTTATTTTTGAATTAAATGTGTAGATGACCGTTTTCTTTACTCAACAAATTATAAACCAGGCACTCAACGGAGAATGGTGCAACATCGATCACTTCAGATCAGAACATGAAGATTTTTGCAGGGTTCATCTAATTAAAGTTCTTCTAATTAACTAATTTCTGAAAGTGCTTAAGATGGGCTGAATTGTTCACATTTGTTTTCACCAATTGCAAGCAACAAATCAAACGCTGCTGATTGGAAAGGTTCTTCTAATTATATTGCAATTGAAACCGGTTATAACGAAATCCTGTAAAGCAGCAGCATCCCCTTGTTTAATTGGATTTAACGAATATAGTATTTCGATGTCAAAAATGTCCCACTTCATTAGATGTCAAGGAATTTCACCAAAGAATCTTATCTGTAATTTTTCTTTTGCCTAAATATTAAGACCAAAGCGCGCAAATCGTGCCTTGTCAGGCCCAAGTTTCAATGGGACTGGCTTCGTTCAAAGCTGAATTGCCATAACCGGTTTCTAGAGTGTCTTGTAAAACTGTATCGTTTTCTCTCCTAATGGTCATTAAAAGTGCAGATTTCAACCCTGCAGTTGTTGTCTCGTAGCCTGTGCCGCTGGTCGCTGTAAGGGCTGTCCGACAGATTGAGCTTGACCAATGGCTGGCTGCTGCTCCTGGGGTTGACCAGCGACATTATTGGATGCCACCTCAGCCGGGTTAGGCGTTGTCGTCAAGACGTCACTGTAATTATTGAGAAAAACTAATGAATACTGGAGTCAAACTATTTGAATGGTCTTCTTTACACGTTTTACAAACATGACACAGATATGCTCCTCGAAAGCACCAGGAATGTATAAATATAACTTAGATATTCCCTCCATTTTTCTAAATTGTACTTCCAGAAAGCTTCCAAATTCAAAACTGTATTGCAGCAAAAGTTTTGCTGCATACTTATTTGATTTTGAAAACATGTCACTACTTTATTATTATTGTAAGTCCTAGAAAAATCTCATGTGGTTTCATAAATAGAAATACGACGATACTGAGATTCAATAATGAGTCTGGTGAGACTGTGAAGCAATGTGAAAAAACCAATGAAACCAAATAAGAATCAAATATTAATGGGATTTTATTCCATGGGACTATGATATGAGTTCCTTAATAGTAACAATTTATTATACTATTATGATATGCCACTGTCTCATAACCATGAGATAGCACTTGAGAGTCTCCTTGCATGTATCATAATCTCGTACATGAGATTTCTCACTTATCACTTATAAGATGGCATAACCAATCATAAATATGACTGCGGATTTTTTCACTGTATATAGTCATAACGGTTAACTTCACATTCCTATGTATGTTCCCAACTGAAACATCGATTCAGTTTTTACTCTTATTTCAAACAGGAACAACGCGTGTACAGCAAAAATGCTTACCAGTCTTCTGTGGGTGGTTCAACGCATCGTTTGGAAATCTTATCGAAAACCAGGGTGGCTGGACATCTCATGAGTCGAGGGTAACCGCCGATGCACTGCCAGAATCGGGTGCAGCTCTTTCCAAGAGATACTCGGCCATCAGCGTTGTCTTTGCAGAGAGCTGTATAGAAAAATGAAAGGTCAGAGACGATTCAGGAACATTTGAGATAGAAATCACAGAGGTGAACTTACGGTGTTTCTGGCAGCCACCGACGTTTTGTGGCCAGTCGCAGGCGTGTGTGAATTCGTTGTATAGTAGTCCGCCGATACAGTACTGCTCGATGGCAGAACCATTCCAGCAAGTCCAGTACCTGGTGCAGCTAGTCTCGTGGCTGAAGATGCCATATTGCCACTCACAATGTTCCGAAGGAATGGCCACGTCTGAAACAGATTTACAAAAACGTTAGTCAAATAAAATCTACGTTTCTTGTCTGCTTACAAAACTTTGTAGTTCATATTAAATGCATTCACGTGATCAAGAGAATTTCAAAATTCCTTCATAATTTGACCACCAAGCTCTGCTAATGTACTTTTTGTGTCAATAGCTGTAATGCTATGTTGAAATTCTCTTTGTAAGTTTTTGTAATGAAGAAGCAGTGTTACAATAAGCAGAGTGGTGCAGTCAAAGGGTGCTGGGCCCTTAACCCAGAGGTCCGTGGATCGAAACCACGCTCTGCTAATGTACTTTTTATGTCAGTAGCTGTGCTGAATTTCTCTTTGTAAGATTTTGGAATGATGAGACGTAAATGCCACAAGCAGAGTGGCGCAGTGGAAGCGTGCTGGGCCCATAACCCAGAGGTCCGTGGATCGAAACCACGCTCTGCTAA
>JAUJYV010001471.1:0-17489 GCA_033995625.1 Ophyiulus pilosus
TCGCTTAACGAGTGTTTCGCATTACGAGTAAGACTCCGGAACGAATTATGCTCGTTATGCGAGGTTCCACTGTATTGGATAAGCCGTACTAGATCAAACCGTTATCTAATATCAATAATAACCACGTTTAATAATTGCACAAAATCTTATTTTGCTTTTATGCCAATAATTACAACATGTTTCACCAGCTAAAAAATAAAATATGTGCTTTTTTTAAAAAAAAGTTTAATAAACCAATGAAGTAAACGGATTACATTTTAGGTAGCTCTAGAGCAGTGGTCTGCAAACCTTCCAAACCTGGCAAAACCTCACAGTGTTGGCAATATCGCTAACATTTTAGAGTTTATACAACTTTAGTACACTTGCATACCGACCTTGTCTCTTGCTGTAGTACAAGGAACACAATCTTTCAGATTGCCCGCCAGATTGCCCTTTGCCATCTCAGGACATTGTAACCTCCTCGATATTTAAATGTGTGATGAACCGCAGTTGAAGTTGGACAGAAGAGCGCAAGTTGCGGATTACCCTCTCGACCTCGCTTTTGACTCCATCGCCTATGAACATGTATTTAATATGATAGCTGAAGTATAGAGTTAAGCAAAATTTTCCATGAAACATTCATCAATTTTTCACAACCCCACTAGAAACTTTTTAAATGCGAGGGTTGTTCATTACATAAGGCCTTTCATGCATGTAATTTTACTTATGACATTTAAATTCCCTGCTAAATCCAAGCAGGTAGACCACTATTGCCTCAGGTCAGTCATCAAAAGCATTAAAAGCTAAGAAACAATAACGGACTAATTATCATGAAAGGATACAGCAAATCACAGATAGGATTGATGTAGTTAAGTTGATCACGTGACTTATCCACAGCCTCCAGCATTTCGTACAAAGAAATCGTAATCTTGAAAGCATTAAAAACAGCAGGTAAATATCAAGTCCTCAAGTAGTCAAATGTTCGAAAAGCAAGAAATTAAAAACATAAATTTCACCTCTTTCAAACACCGTGGCCGTTCGGCACTCAAGCGCCCCAGAAACGGTCCCACAAGATGGCAAATAAATATGTACTGCTCCTCGGTATGTACAACGGGCTTTATCTTCTCCAGAATGAACCTGTAAACATATGGTTTGCTTGTGCTTAGGAAATGTGTTCGGTTCACCGGGATGTTTTTAATAGCGAATGCTTACTGTGTCAGATTTCCGATTTGAGTGACACTGGCGTGATGCCACATGGCATGTGACAAGGCCAGCAGGTAGCACGATGGCGTCTCGCTCAACGTGCTGTGGCAAGCGGCAAAATTGAAGTGCTGGAAAGGATCGCCCAGCATTCCGGGCACCGAGAAAAGAGGGCTTTGTAACGTTTCCAAGATTCGTTCGTTCAAAATGGACCAATAGGTTTCCTATTCAACAAAGACAGACATTGTCACTTGTAGGATGATAACAGGTCACGCCAGAGTATTAAGTTGGCACGTAAACTTGTCTACGCTGTCAAATATCGAAGCATTATCCGAAGCATAGCTCGAAAGCCTTACCGGCAAGGAGGTGATGATCAGTCCGATTGCATTTATCCACGACTCGATGTTCTGTCTGGACACTAGCGTGTGCCTATTTTGAACAGAACGGAGATTTATGAATCAATGAGAAACACAAGATTATCACTATTATTAACGAATTTCGAATTGTAGTACACAAGTAGGTCCTTACCCCTTAAGCACCACGTCCAGTAAAGAGAGACCGACAGCCTGACTCGCAACTGGCAACGCCATAAGTTCAATGCAGGTGCAATGAAGCACGAGTGCGGCCGCGTTGGAAAACTCGTTGAATCGCCAGTCAATGTTGGGAAATGGCGATTTGCCGCTCATGGCTTTTTAGGAAAAGACGTGCGAGTTAAGAAAAGCGGCACGGTTTAGACAATGCTGATTTTAAAAATAGCAACAGGTTACAATTTCTCAAGTCATATGTTTAAAGGATACTGTCCACTAATTTCTGAACTAGCTTGACGTAGTACTCTGGCTCGGGGAGCCAAGCAATGTCTTCGGGTGGCCGTTGGATATATGCCATGTATCCATCGCTCAGGAACCATGTTTTCAAGGACCCTGGTCGGTAGAAAATAACATAACTTCTCATCTTCAAAAAAACCAAGTAACTGCTTTGAGTTGAATATTACAAAAAATGTGTTTAACAAACCAAGAATGGCAGACACAAGGCGGCGCTTAAGCGGTGGTCGATCCTTAAGTTTCCGCTCATAATAGTGCAGTGTGCTGTACAGGTAAGTTACAGGTCGATCTGTAGCGAGAAAATTTCATATTTAAGTATATCCATTCGGTAAATGGTCCAGCGTAGGGCAGCCAGATTTGTTTAGGGCAGTTATCAACATTCTGCGAGTGTGACAGAAATACTCCACTCTTTAAATTGGGACACGTTTAGGTCCAGACGCGAAAATTTATCTATGAGATTATTCAAATGTTTTAATCTTTCTCCAAATTCACATCTTGTTTCCCATATATTAACGCCTAACGACCACTCTAGGAGTAGACATAATCACTCAAATTCTTTGACCGAGCTTCGTGCCAAGACGGACGCTTACTATCGGTCCTTCTTTTTGCATGCGATTAGACGATGGAATGGCCTACTTGGTGATTCTCCTGATTTAATAAAAATTTAATCTAACAATGATGTCTAAGTCGCTACTGACGTAGGAACATTCTCCTGAAATTGGGTACGACTCCCCTACCGTATGGCATTTATTTTCTGACTGTAGGGTACTGAGTTGAATTGAAGTGAACTAAAAACTAACAAATAATTCCACACGGAATTTAAAAACTAACCGTGGAATTTATAAAGGCCAGAAAGATGTTCGAGCAGCGTCTCAAGCGATTTTGTGACCGGGGGCAATTCCAAGAAACGGTGGATCACGATGTCAAATACCTAAACGGAGGAGAGATGGCATCAACAAGCAGACCCAATTATGATATATCAAATGTCGTGGAAAAGTGAAGTAGTGCTTACAGGCAAAAAACGCAGGCAAACGTTTCCAAAGTAGACGGGCAGGTACTGGTGCTGCGCATTCTGACCAGTGTGATCTTGCTGCGTCTCATAGAAGAATTTTTCCGGGAATTTCTAACCGCAATTATTGAACGTTATTAAACTAGTATAACCACGTAATACGTGCAAAACAATATATACAAAAAAAGAGGCACAGCATTATAGTATTCTAAGAAATACATACCCTGTGAAATGCCAAGTGTTTTTCATGCCAATTTGACTGCTTCCAATGTTCAGGCGTATTCTGAAAACGGAATGAATTTACTTTAAAATAATGTAGCAAAAAGATAATCATATTTTCTATATTACATTCCGAAACACCTCTTGCAAACACGTGTATTGTTTTTTGCTGTTTATAAATGAAAATCTGAATTACTTCTTTGGTGAATTCGTTGACACGATTCCTGAAATCGCTGGGTTTCAAAAGTAGCAACTGGATGATAAAAAAGCAAACTTGAGCCTCGTTCCCCTCGAAACTTCGCAGCGCCTAATGGATTGAACACAAAATCATAATCTGTAATCTTTCCGAGCAAACGAACACGTACTGCGCGCGTGATATGCGTAAGCGACATACCAAGCAAAGAACTAAACGATCCAAGGTGACAACGTTGCACTTCCAGATCAGATCATTCAGTGCATCGATGCACTGCAATGCAAAACAAATATGTAAATTAGCTCACAATGAAGTCACTCGCATAAAATTTTGGTCAAATTGCCGCAATAAATACCTTGTTAACATGCTGACCCCCAACGCTGTTGGCAAATTCGAACACGAGAAAATCGGCGAATGTACGCAGGTGAGCCGACAACGCCCTTGCTCCAACTCGCTCCAAAACCCTGAAAGATATTCACATACAGGAATAAACATCTCACATTGGCACACGCACATTAACAAATTAAGAAAAGAGACAAACTTGTAAGCGATTGGGCTGATGCGATCATTTTCCAGAAGCATTTTCCACAGCAAGCTAACGTATTTGAAGAAACGAACAGCAAATTAAAAATTGCCAAGTTAAAAATCTATTCGTACACCGTTAACGACTAATTACCAAATAAATAATGGAGGCGTGCCATGTGATGAAAAATGCGTAATGATGTCGTTTTCGTTACTCATGCCTAAAAAAGAATAAAACGTGGTTTTTTTATAATCGGAAATGTTACATTCTTGAAAGCTAATCTTCTAGATTTCAACGTTACTTTTCCATTTTCTGTACTCTTCCTCGACAGAGCGCTTCAGCTGAGCTTTGTTTTCTTTAGAAATTTGAAACTGGAAGAAGAAATCCGACATGGGTTGCGGAAAGCACGCCAGGGTGAACGAAGACCAGGAATGAGGCGTGTTTTGCATGATTGTCGTTAAAATATCTTTCCACCAAGTCCCAGACATTGATTCCGCACCTGCGATGAAAATGTTGATGAAAAAGGTTTCCAATAAAATGTAAATCTGTTTTAGAATTTACCCTCGGTACCTGTAACGTGCATGGCCCTTGCAATAGTGAGAATGAGCGCTCGGTTGAGTTCCTCGGATTCCGATGACAACAGCGCTTTTGGCTCGTTGTGAAATCTGGATAATTGGGGTTGGACTTCAGCGCTGCCGAGCCCAGTGATCAACCGCAAAGCCGTACTTTCCATGCTTGAAATTTAAAAAAAAATAAAGTCATACTCATCCTACGGTCAAAAACCCTGTAATGTCATTCTAAGATTCAATGTTTTGCTTACCACAAATGCAGCTGCATTTGATTGGTTTGCGGTACGGCAGCCAGACTGTGCAAATGGCTGAGAAGCTGCACTCGGTAGTGGGGCTGAATGTGGTGAAGTCGGTAGCTGAACATTTCCAGTAACGTGTGAAGGATGCCCCAAGCGTGACTCTTGAACACGGTTGGTAGAAGTTGGCCTGATAATTTCGGCAAACGTTAAATTAGAGATACGAAGCACCGAGTGGTCACAACAACATAAATAGCGTGTATTTACTAATGAATCCTTTGATTCCCAGAGATTCGATTTCGATATAGACGAGTAGCCTGCTGTAGGTCTCGACGAGGGCAGGAGCCAAAGCGAGAGTCGACTTTCCTTGTGCCAACTTCACTATATGCGTGACGATGTTATGAATCAAGCTGTCCAGAGATACCATTTAAAAAACGTTCAAAATTAAAAGAGGGTCCCAGAGCTTTATTGGCCCTTCGCCCTATATGCGAAAATTTCAAACGGCAGTCCTGATTGGTACGGGAAATAAAAATATGAACGAAGAAAAAATGTATTCATGACGAAATTTTCAAATTTCCCATTTCCTTTGTCTTTTACAGAAATGAAGCTTCTTGGCCACTAGATGGCTGGTCCTCTCCCGTGAAATCCACTTAGTTTTTTACACTAATTAATTTTTAAGCAAATATATTCCACACCAATTTACAGTTCTCGGATTATAACTATCTCGAAATTATTGCATAAAGAGCATAGGACCAAAAGGACCAAAGAGCATATTTTTTTATATCAAGTAAAGAAATATCACCTCATTTTCGCATGCACGGTTAACGAGTCCAGAACACTCATACAAAGTGACTGAGCGGGACCGTTGGCAATGCAATTGGTCCCTGGAATCAGGGACTGCGTTTTCTGGTTTCCATAAATAGTTTCGGCTAAAACGCCCATTGGTCGCTGGAAACATTCCTGATTGGTGCTATCTGTAGAACGACAAAATTGCATTGGTAATTTGGATATTTTGGTAAGTAAGCCAACAAACGCTTATAGCTTAGCTCAAACAAAACTCACAAGCATTGCACAGCAATGTTATTTTGTAATCCGATGATGGTGTCAACGTAAGAGTATTATTCATCAAGCTCTGCTGTAGAAACCTTTCAGAAACATATAGAAATTGTGTAAACTCGTGTCTCTTTTAAGCCGTTTATGCTCAAAATAGTGAAAATTAATTCAAATCTAATGTTTAAACTTACTCCAAATGATTGTGCAAAGCATTGGGTATCGTACGATGCAGAAAGAGCTGCTCCACTTGTGTTTTTTTCATTAAATGGATCCAGATTACGGTGGCCGCCATTTGGTGTGTGCATGTGGGGCGGGTGACGTCAGGTACGGGGAGGACGTCCGGTTCGGGATACAAGTAATCGTACAAGCACATAACAGGCAAAAAATCGCTTATCTAAATTAGACGCAAATTAATTTTCAGAAATTATGGGGATGCTTAAAAGCGTTGATAAAAGATATTTCATCTTATAAACATATGCACAAACCGGATTTTTCTGGATACTGCCAGAAATGAACTGCAACAGAACCCACATAAGGTGGTCCCTTCCTTTACGCAAATTCCTCTCCGCCAGTTTCTCCTGCAAAGAAGTGACCATGTGCGGGAAACTTGCAAATTGGAACAGGACGAAATAAATGAGCTGGCTGGACAGGTGCTGCCACGTCAACAGGGAAGTGCCATTCTCGTCGAGCGGTTCGGTTTCGTTTTCAGACTTTTCCATGGCAAGCACCACCAGGTCCACCAGTTGTTTCTCCAGCATCGGGCACCGCAACTTGTGCTGAAAAGGTCAAAGCATGAGCAATGGCAAAAAAAAGAGCTACGCCTTTTAAAGGACACTGACAGGAACCACATACCTGTTTGTTCAAATTTAGCATTATGCAGACAGTGTCGCGGGAGTACGGCTGCTCCAAAACATAACGTAGTAATCCCGTTTGTGGCTGCAGCAGTGCCTAGACGGAAAACAAATCGATTAATATCCGATAATGTGGCTCAATGATAAAACTCGACTCGGAGAGATGTATGTAGATCCGTACCTTGTCATAAGGAAGTGAGCCCCTTAACTGAAATCTCAATGTTGCTAGATCTAGTTTCCACATGTTTGTTGCTGTAGATGTATGTCCAACTACAGGATACAACTTGGAACGACCTACAAAATGCACACTTAGGCACCAGAAACTATTTGTAGCAAAAATGTAACAAACTACGAACAACGTTACCTATGATGGAAACCATCTGCGCAATTGGATAAAAACTTTCCACAAAATTGGAAAGCAACCCAGCCAGTCTCTAAAATAATTAACACAGGTGGTCATGAATTAAAAATCATCTGCAACGGATTTAGCAGAATGCATGTCACGTAACATATCGTACCCAATGTGGCCAATTTTTGTATTCAGGGTACAGTTTGTTAAGCTCAGTAATGACGAAACAACTAGGCAGCAAACAATTTCCACGGTCAAATATATATTCGATTACCTAAAATGATGTAATTATGGTGTAATTAGAAAAATAGCCTGGCACCGGCACTCGGCATCAGAATACTTTAATGGAAACCAAATTACCCTTTCAACGGCCATCACTTGGGAGAGCAAAGCAGTATTAAAATGGTCAGGAATAAAACAGGCTTTGTCAAAAATGACCTTTAGGAGAAGCCTGACTCCCTAGTGAAAAATAATCAGACGTTAGTAAATTATTTACGATATAACGAGAGCTGATTGTGAACTGAAGATGTACTACCTTGTAATCAACACCATTGAGAATATGGAGCAGGAGAGCAAAACTCTGGCACCAAAAATCCTCATTTTGGTGTTGCAACTGATCGCAATTCAATAAGGTTTCCGAAACCAATCTAAAAATAAAATACGGACACAAAAATGTAAGCGTTGCAATTGCAGTGCAGTGCCGAGCGAAATGCTAAAATATTCCAGTCTCTACGAATATTTCAAATGCACTCACCTTGCTGGCAAAACGTTGGTCACAACCAGTGTTTCCAAGAGGGAAAACAGTAGCTTCAAATGACGGTGATTCTTTTGTGCTGCAATTGACGCAATGTAACTGCGGACGGCCACCTCCATTGATTCCTTGGTAGAAAAGAAACATTAGCCCATTTTTTCCAAATTTTTACCTAAATCTACTTTATCGCATCAATGATATAGTTGCTTACAGGTGCAACATTACTGAAATAGTTGTGCAGTTCTTCTTGGTAAGCCTTCTTCTTCCATTGTTCATTGTCCGCATTATGGACCATAAAGCAATTAAATGCTTCTTCGGTCGTCTCAGTTTTCTAGGTAGATAATCGAAATTCCATATTCATGAATAAATCTAAAAAACACGACAGTAGCCATATAGAAATTCCTAACTTTTGATAAATAAAAATGTCGGACTTGAGATTTTCTTTTCTTCTAATGACTAGACTATTGCCAAGATTAACAATGATTGCATTCTGCACGAATGTTATTGGCATGGTATACAAGGCATGTTATTGACATCTTTAGAATATCTAAATGTTGATTCATTCAACACATATTTCGAGAACGTGAGGAAAATGTAAAGGAATCATTGACGTTAATTGGCTGGCTCAAACTCTCTATTGTCGGGGTATAGCCTCAAATCCAGTATATACACAAGTTAAAGGAATCGAACCTGGGTCTCCCGATTAACAGGAGGATAGCGACACCACTAAAACACCTAGCTCGGTGTACTTTATTTAAAAAACATTAGATGTATTAAAAACAATCATTACACACTTAGGCATAAATCGCATGCTCAAGCCGACAAGCTAGTATCTGCATGTAAGGAGCATATATAGACCAATAATCTGGAAATCTTTATAAAACTAATCCTTATCAGTATCACTATCATCAGGCAACATTATCTAGCTCAAAATATAAGTAAAAGTTTATAAAACTCACAAGAATATCGCGGATCAGGCTGCCGATCTGCACATCGGCAACCGCCATTTTTAATAGTTTAATAAGATTCCCACGTGTGTTGAGTTTCGTTTTGCACATTACTTGATCAAGTAGTGGCGCCAAATTCAAAAATTTCAAATAAATTTAGCACTTTCGGGAAAAATACAGAACCAACACACGATTTTCAAGTATTTTTTCCACTATACATATATTACATCACTGCTGGATTAATTATACGATATTTTTGAGAAAAAAAATCGTTTCGACATGAATGAATTTTATGTGATCTTCGTTCAATGTCATTTGGAAAAGAGCAGTATATGCATATAATTATAATTTATATGGAACCAGGTAATTTGGGACATCAGTTCAAGATGGACGTTTATTCGGGACAAACTTTCAAAAACTGAAGTAAATTGTTTCTGCATCGTTTGTTCCATCATGGGTGGAGTTATATAAGGAAATTTCTAAAAATCGGTCGCGGCCATGTTCCATGTCTTCATATTATTATAAATTAACAATAAATACAGTTCCACAATACATACGCGCTTAATTATATAAGGAATTATATTATCACCTGTGGCCCGTTTCTGATCTGGCTAAAATTGTCATATTTCCAAGTAATTAGACAGTTTGAGCATGCCAACTTCTTTGTACTTACCTAAACTTTAATGGCTGAAAGGGAAGAACCACGCATGCGCACCCATTTGTTCAGTTAGTTCATTGGGTAGTTCAATGCGTGGCTCCTCCCTTCCGACGTTGACATGCTCAAACTGTCTATTGTCAAACACAAGCTTAGAAATATTTCATTATTTTTTGTAATACAAATCATTTGTTCAAGATCAATACGTTAAATTTTTGGAACGCTTACGAACTACAAACTACTACAAAAAGAATGTCGGTGTTTGCTGTATTTCATATTTCGATTGAGATGCATTACAAAGGACTACAATTAAAGTATTCCAACTATGTACTGGCGTACTTTAGTCATCTAAAAAATGACTAGTGTTTAATCAACCATAACCAAATTGTCACGTGCGCCAATTAAAATTCCCGAACGCCATATGGAATTCCAACTATTTGACATTCTTCGAGTGACTTCTGACCTAAGCGGTTCAAAGTTGAATCATATGGTCAGAAACATGAGGTTCAAAATAGTCATCGTTCAATATAGATACATAATTATGAATTTATCCATCGAACAGATCCCCTCTTTAATCTTGAATTTGAAACAACCTCAAAAACACAAAGATGCAAACATCTGGAAATTTCCTCCTTAAAAATCCACCGAGTTATTTTTCCAATTCAGCTCTAGAATTTCAGCGTGTCGTTTACACTGATCAAACACTGCATGTGGATAAAAATTACAACTTTTGTCGAATTTCGCAAATCAACACGAATCCATGGAATACATCCAGGAATATCACCATTCAAAATGTAAATAATTCCACAAATTGTCAACAGGCAGTTAGCAGCTGTAATGGGCAATCAAATCTTGGAGCTATCAGGTAAACAGTCATTAAATTATTTGTGTTAAATCTAATCCTTTCTAAATCTCTCTTAAATTCATCATGAGAGTAAATTAATCAGTTTAACAAAAATCAGTGGATGTAAGAATTAAATTTCCGTCAAAATTTGATGTAATACAAGTTGGAAACACACGTAAAAACTCTCTGTAAATATTTTGTATAATTCATGAATTTTCGTTCATCTAAAACCAATAATATAATTAAATATAATTAAATAGATGAAACTTAGTATTAAAAGTTTCATAATTGGGTTGGGAATAAAAGAGTTAATTTAATGATTAACACAAAAAACTTATGAGAAAATCAAAATGAAAAGTACTCGTAAATATGTAAATGGTGCTAAATATATAAACATAAAATTTAATTTAATTTAATGTAGTTTTTGAAGAAAAATAATAATAGTTAAATTTGAAAACTTTTGATTTTTTTTAAGATTCTATCAAGCTAGTATAAAAACGAAAAGATGTATGAATGAAAAGATGTAAGATTGAAAAAATTTTGGCAAATCGCCACATTTTTTTTCTGAAAATTCTAAAAACAAATATGGCGCCAATCCACCATCACTTAATTAAATATTCATTATTCCCTACTCGAAATTTCTGATTAATTATTTGCTTTCTTGTGCAATAAAAAGCAAAAAGTTGAAATGTATTAATATAAAAATTTCAGTAGACTTTTTTAGTAAACTTTTTCATTTGATAATAATTTTCATGCAAAAAAATGATAATAATAATCGCTAATGTTTGTCAACAGCAATTTAAAAATTTAATAAAATTCATTAACCCTAGTTTTGGTCCTAAATATCCAAATAACACTTGCATAATTTCTTTTTAAATTCTTTAATCAAAATTACATTTAAACCTATCACTGCAGATCTAAACATCTCTAAAAATTATGTTGCTTTTGAAAAAATTACTTTCAATTAATTACGATAAAACTATCTCGAAATGTTTAGATACTGATTATTCAATTATCTGAAAAATGTGCAGGTCTTACCATGGTCAAGCTATCTGCAAACATGATTCTGCGAACCTCCCACAACATTCATCGTCTCGAAATCCGCGACTCGGCAACGTGCTGGGTCCAGTTCCGGTCTCCGTTCCCAGGCCGATGCTGCACTCTCAGAAACACGGACCATCCGTCAACCGGCCACAGAAGCATGGTGCCGTTCTACCGATTCCTTTCCAAGAGCCGCACTCAGAAATGGATCATTACATTTCTCCGCCGGCTTACTTCAATCTTCGGCAAGGGAAATTGGGGAGACCACCCAAACTTCGAATTCCGCGTCTGCCGCCGCCGCCGCCGCCACCACCCGCAAGTTGTCCCCAAAGTTCCACGAAGCAAACTACAATCGTTCCTGCGCTTCCCACCCCAGCGGGGCCGCCGAGGCAAATTGTGCCGCCGAACGAGTTTTTGACGGAATCCGAGATCGACAATTGGGTGTTGAAAATCGCCGAGGAAGCCGACAGCCACGACTTCGTTCTGACTTGGCCGGACAAAGGCAGAACAGGCAGCGGAGGAGACGAGCGGGAACCGAGGGCCGATGCGGGAGCCGACAAGGGCGTCCAGCAGTCACGACGCTTACGCAAGCAGGCAAAGCCTCGATGCAGCGCTCAGCGCTACGACCCCAACTTCAAGGGAATGGTGTTGGAAATGCACATCAAGGTTGAAAACCGGAAATGTCAGTTGAGAATCAAATCGTCGCTCGGGTGAGTGCTGTCTTGTTTTAATTTCCGGCTATCGGAGTTGGGTCTTTTAACTCGTCGCTTCCTTCCAGAGTGAAGCTGAGTACGCTTCGACTGCAAAACGCCAATGGTCACACCGGGCGCAGGAGCTGCTGCAGCATTGACGAGCAGCCCAGCGGCAGGATAAGAATTGTCCGGCCACAAGGAGGAAAGCGGGTCTTGCGCTTCAGTCAGTATCCATGGCCAAGGTGCCGAAATTGTAGTCGACGGCATCTCGGGTTTGTCCGTCAAGAATGTCTAAACTGACCTAAAACGATAAAGAAATTGGAGACCGGAGACCTTTTTCGGCACCAAGGCACTGAAACAAAAGTATAAAAACACTACAATCCCAACATTCCCTTTCAAACTTACCGATTTTTACAGGCAAAGAGTGTCAGTCGTGCGGCGCTCGTAGAACGCAGCTTTGGCGAAAAAGCGAGAACGGAAAACTGCTGTGCAACATGTGTGGCATCAGGTAAGGCACCGTCATGTCACGTTGAACATCACCGTTCGTAAATTAAAATGTGAGGAGCTGTCATTCGACTTCCAGATACTTGAAGTACCGCGTCCGTTGCAGCAGATGCTGGCACGTTCCGAAATGCAACAGCAAGATGCATTCTAAATGCGGCTGCTGTGGTTCTTCGCTGTGCTACGTGGTGACCAGGCAGAGCATGATCCACTGCACGCCGTGATGAACGTCAACGTGTTTGGCTCATTTGTGCTAAAAGAGACGATTCTGCCGTTTTGACAGAAGATGCCCGTGGATGTCAAATTTGCAAATGGATTAGAAGTAAATTTTGGTGCGACAGGAACAAAAGAGAAGCCTGGTGTAAACAGTGGGTGCTACCTCTCTTTATCAACACTGAACTTGAATTTGGAACAATCATTCCACGTTTGATTTTGTCATTGTAAGAATTTCCGAACAAGGAAGTTTCGTTTTCATTAAGTTTTTATGTCATTACCAACAAACTGTCAATAAAATACAAAATTTGCGCGAATTTCAAAGTTATTTAGGGAAACTTCCAATTTATCAAAATAAGTATTACATTTATCTAAATAAATAATCTTCTTAAAAACTAAGCAAATGAGCGAGCAGAGATATAAAATCAGGCACACATCGACAAGAAATATTTCAAAACTATCATCCACTGTCAACATGGCTTCTCTTTATAAACACAGATATGCTTAATCACAATTATCACGAAGGACATTAAAGAAGTTTTTCCATGTTGTTAGATTTTTAATTACATTTTCAGTTATTTTTTCATACAATTCCTTTCCAATCTCTAAAATTTCTAATTCACCAACAACAAGAATTAAGTTCTAGAATTACCCCAAATTAACATCATTTCCTCAATTATTTCTATATTTGAATAGAATTGAATTGATAGTATCTCCGATGTTCTGAATTGACTAAAATTTCCCAAGTTTTTTTTGTTAATCCCTTAAATTTATTTATGAGACAAAGCAATTCTTTGTTCCCGAACTTCCGACTCGTCAACATCGTTGCAAATTAACGGCAACTCATAAAAACTGATTTGAAAGTCACTAACATTTTAAAACACTTTCAAATCAGTTTGCATCCAAGTCAAAATATTCAGGATTTTTGAATTTCTGCATCAAAGTCTTAACATAAAAACTGATCCAAAAGTACTAAAAAAAAATGATATTTGAATGCACTTTCAAATTCTTAGGTTGCAGAGTCAGAAGATCCAGGATTTTTAAATTAGACAAATTTGTATGGAGGACAATGAATTGCTTTTTTGCAAATACAATTTTCTAACTAACATAAAAGCAATAAACGGCTTTGCAAGAATTAAAAAATTTCAAACAATTTAGAAAATTGGAAATGGAAATAAAGTTTGAAATACTATAAGGAAATAATTTCATGAAATTTCGGCAATGTTATTAAAATAGTTAGAAATTTAGCGATTATACGGAAAAGGATTAAGACATTTAGGACTAGGATGAATTACACTTGCTCGATTTTTCTCCATTTGCAATTAGAAAAATAAACAAGAAAAGTGCCTTAGACACATAAAAACTTGGTACATAAAATTTTTTGTTGCACGTGTAAGCTCGTTCAAATTACACCCACAGTAAAAGTGCTTTCGGATGTTCTATTATATTTCGAAATTTGACATCTGCAAATGCTGGGCAGTATTACGAGCTGTTTAAGCAAAAAAAGGAATCATTATATCATAGCAATTTTCCCCTTAAATTTAACAAACATATTCAAATTAGATCAAGTCCTACCATCAAAATATGTCGTGTCCGTCGCATTATCAGGTTTAGGAACAAACGGCGGCTCATTTTCCAGTAGGTGATCCCAATCGATGTCCGCAAAGAGCGAGAATAATTTTATCTCTGGAAACAACGGACGAAATTCAACCAATTTGCACTATCGTGTAAAGTTCACTAATTTTAAGAATGCTTTTTTTAGAATTTTTAGAATTTTCAAATGCTTAGAAACACAACAGCTAATAAATTCCCTTTAACTCTTCGCAAATCCATCGCTGACTGAATTTCTCATTTACCGATTAATTACACTTATAAAAACCAAGCATATTTCAAGGCTCGTCCCTTAAATTTTCAAGGACTCCCTCCCACAACCAATTAACTACCGCAATATTTTTCTAAATTCTGAACCATTTTCAACTTACGACACTCAAAATTAGGCAAGGATGTCTAGTTAATTTACTGGAAAAAATTCACACGCATTTCAAGGATCAGCCCTTAAATTTCCAAGGACCCTCCCACGACTAATTACAACACTATTCTTTGAAACAGTTTAAAAATATTATAGAGAAGGTGAAAAATTGTTTCTTTCCATCGGATTTCTCCGATTAGTGGAATTTTATTTTCTATACGGCCCGTTTAGGAAGTCTAATCTCATGGTCCCAAAACTCCAGTCCCTTAAAAAAATTATTTTGTGCTTGCCTTTTACTTCAGGACGGCTACTAGGTTGCAATGTCAGCAGCGATTCAATGGCTTCACGCGCTTCAGGAGAAAGCTGTTCATCTTCTTCTGGCCATGGGATGTCTTAAAACAGAATACAAATTAGCAAGAAATTTGCAAAAAAATAGGACTCTTTTTCAGTACGCTCTTTACCTCGTCTCAGGATGTTGCTAAAAACGAGTTCCTTCGTCTGATCGTTGAAAGGCGGAATGCCAGTGAGAAATTCAAACAGACAGACTCCAAGCGCCCACCAATCAACTTCCTGGCCTACAAAGTCAGCCACAATGGGTTAACGCGAAAGCAACAAAAAAAAATGCTGGTAATTTAAGTTTAAGAAAAAATACTCGCCATGAGCTTCGCCTAGAAGTAATTCGGGTGCCAAATAATCGGGCGTTCCCAAAATTCTTTGGCTCTCCGTTGGTTCTGGTCCCCGGCGCACGCTTTTTGGAGTGCGGAATGGCGTGTGGAGTTTATGGATGAATTCAAAACTCTATAGACAGAAAAATTAACATTTAACAAAAAAATTTTATAAACATTTTTATAAAAAATTATCATTTGCTGATTAATTTTTGAAATATCATTCAAAAAATTCAAAAACCCGATTCAAAAACTTTCCGTAGAGTTTTCACGTTAAAAATGGAGTACTTTTCTTATAAACATTTTTATAAAAATGTATCATTTGTTGATTAATTTTTGAAATATCATTCCTTAAATTCCTTAAGTCGCATTTCATACTTTTTATTAAACATTCGAGTTGATTATATCGTCGATAATAAAAGGGCCGACGGTTTACTGATGAAAACGATGTTATTAAAAATTCGACGATTGCATTGAAAGAGGTTGCTAAAAATGGGTTTCAAAAATGTTGTTGCAGAAGGACAATTCTTTGAAAATAATAGCGTTTAAACACCATTTTGTGTGTTCCGTTTTCAGTTATTGTGTCAGTGCCAGAACTTCTTGACTCTAGAGGTATGTCGCTTAGTGCATTTCATAAAATAAGGACGATTAATTAATCGGTTTCGCGTTAGAATTGGTGTTGCTCCACTTGCTCATCCTTGTAAAAATCATAGACACAAAGCACTTACGTGAGTTATGCCTGTCCTGCCCTTTGCTGGAATCAGAGAATGTGTACTGGGGTTGAAGCAATGGACAGAAGGTAGCATGCCTCGGGGTGGCAAAACGGTATCGCTTTTGGAGATCCCGGACGATTTGCGCTCCCTGGAATAGGGTCTGCCTCCGCTGCACACCGGCGTGTGATATTCCAGAACATTGCATCTCGGGTTGAAGCTCACCGCTTTCACGAATTCGGGGGAAATCTGGCTGGAGTCACTCAGAATCGAGCCCCTCCCGGTGCTGCACCACTCAATGTCCGGGATGGATGTGGAGGGAGAAATCAGATGTGCATCCGCTAACTGTTCGGAGTTGAAGTCAGGTGAGGCACTGTTTCGCAGCACTTCTAAGCTGAACTTCTCCGCTGATCCCATGTCGATGTCGGCCATTCGTTTCTCTTCGGTGGCTGTCAGAAACACGTCACTGGACATATCGGATACCGGTGTAACTGGCGACTGGTGGACCGAACCCATGCTGGCACTGATGCACGTGTCCGAGCTGGATTGCGAAGACACGTTTTCGAGCTTTGGGCTTGGATGCAGACATAGCCGCCGCCGCTTCTTTCCTCGCGATTTTGAGCGTTTCAAGCTCAGGCCCAAGGATTCCAACTCCATGGTCAGTCCTGTGTGTGATTGCGCCTCTGTGATACCGACAGGCCTGCCTTTGCTGCGGTTTCGCTTGACCCCTTTCTTGATTGCCGCTTTGCTGGAAACCGGGCTCTGATGCAGTTCCTGGGACCCGAGTACGACAGGCGCTTTTGTGCCGGCGGAGTCCACAATATCCGTTTTGCCGAGGGTTCCGTGATGCTCGTTTTCCTTGCCAATTGCATAGGGATTTCTGTCTCTTTTTGGCACGCTTTTCTGAGGCAAACCGGACGCATTCATCGTCAGCGGTTTGAGAGCTACAGCGGATTTACTGTTTTTCTCTTTATGCATTTCCGTGCCCGTGGATGGCAGAGGGTCAACAGAAGGCGACACTCCGATATCAGAAAAGTTTGTCAAGCGTCTTTGCACAGGATCTTTTAATTCAAAGCATGGTATCTCCATGTTATTGGACGATGACTGTTGGTCAGTCAGACTTGAAGCAATGCTCCTATCTTGGCTTAGCGTGGGCGTCAAGTTGTTGATGGGAGCAACGGAACTGGAGGCTCGTCCTCTCGGAGTCCCGATTAAGAATGCCGGACTGGCATTGGAGAAGCGGTTAGACTTATTTGTTTGGCCCAAATATTCGAACCCTGGGTGTTCTGTTGAGTTGGACGTACTTGGTGTCGCATACCGATGTAGTTGGGTGTTCTATAAATTTTAAAAAAAACATTCCATGGGGTTGGCGACGTTTTTTTGCAAATCAAAGTAATCAATGAGACAATTTATAATCAAGCCACAGTGGAACCTCGCTTAACGAGCACCTCGCATAACGAGCAATATAAATTTTTAAAAAATGACTCGCTTAACGAGCG
>JAUJYV010001472.1:0-17488 GCA_033995625.1 Ophyiulus pilosus
AATGGGGAAAATTGCTTTGAGATACGAGCAAGGTTACGGAACGAATTAAACTCGTATCTCGAGGTATCACTGTACTTGGCTACCATGAATTTTCATGATTTGAAACAACGTGAAATTCACCAATCTGCATGTTGAATAAAAAAAGAAATTATCTGACAGTTTGTAATAGTTTTTAAAACATACATTTTAAGGTCAAACTGCATGCGTTTCACTGAATAAGTTTTATCAGTGGCGTTATAAAGTATTTGGAAACCATGAAAATGTTGAATAAAAAAACAAAACTTATCAATTTTAAAAACTATTACAATTTGTCAGATAATTTCTTTTTTTATTCAACATTTTCATGGTATCCAAGTACTTTATAACGCCACTGATAAAACTTATTCACTGAAACGCAGTATGACACTCAATTACAATACATAACTATATGCAATATAGTTATGTATCGTCCTGCAATTTTCAAATCGGAATTGGCCCTTTTAAAATAACTTGACCTGCATGCATGTTTGGTCAGCCGACCTTCCAAACTCATCTAGTTTTATTACTTCTAAGTAAAGTGGTTGTCCATTTAAGGTCAGGAGGTGAAACGTTTCACGTTTCGAAGTACATCCTCTTATTTTATATGGTGTAGTGGAGGTAAGAATGGTTCGAATTTAGTTTTTCCTTATTGCATTTGTGGTGTTGAATGCTTTTACATAATTCCTGGTGTTTAGAACTAGTATACATTTTCTTCACTGAAATGTATCCAGTCATTTTTACATCATCCTAAATGTTCTACGTATACAATAGAGAGTTTGAGCCAGCCAACGTTAACGAGCGATAACGAGAAACAGCGTTGGCGGCCCGAAATGGCATTGGAATGCCATGCCTGGCACAGGGTAGTCCTTGACATTCCGGGCCGCCATCGCCGTTTATCGTTATCGTTTCGCTAACGTTGGTTGGCTCAAACTCTCTAATGTCGTTATTATTTATTGCTTCATTGTTTACAAAATTCCTGTGAGAATTGGTTCTGATTTTTGTATTTATTCATTCAATTTATGAAGTTTTTTGGATAATTTCAAGCGTTCTCTTCCTGAAGAAAAGCAAAATAAAATCTCTAAAGCCCCATATTATGCAACCATTTAAGTACAAATACGCAACAGTACAGAAAAAAATCATTTATTATACAAAAAAAAGACAATTGGTTAATGTACAAACAGATGAGCATCTCGTTAATGAATGAATCATTTGAGAAAGGCGATGATTTTAAAACGGATAGTATTATTATTATTAGGAGGTTTTGAGCAGATGATAGAGACCTAGATTAAGGTTTTTATCTTTAATTTTTCATTTTTAAAGTTTTAGTTTGGAAACAAAACTTAAATTTCTGCATACATGTATATGCTAACGATAAAATAAATAGACAATAAATTAAAACGGATAATTTAAGGCGTTTGGCAACCAGCGCCAATAAAGAGCCTATAGTTTTTTTCGTGGTTATCGCCCCAAGTGGTGGGTTTTTTTTTTCAATTCTGGATAATCTCGTTCCACAAGACACAGATTTGTATTCTTTGCTCTACAAAGTCCAGAAGTTGCACTCGGGGCAATGCAGAAAGTCATTGTTTTCGTTGCTGGTTATTAAATCGGTATCTGGGTTCCACGGAAGACGTTGTGAAACTATCATATATCTGTGATCATCCTGGCAAACGAACTTATCAAATCAAGAGGATTTACCACGCAAGCATGATACTGTGCCCCGCAATTAGCATTTTCGTTTTTGCCATATCTGGCTGCTAGTTGATATTTGGAGATTTTGGAGGTGTCATCTGTGCCCGTGTAGGGATATGGGCTAAAAAATAGACGAAAATAGGTGTTATTAGTTAGAGAGCGTACATCAAGACCAAAAGCATCCAACAAAACATTTTGAATTTTATGTCTTAAATTCTTTGACAATCCTTTGACATTTTGGGAACATTGATGATCTTCTGGAGCATCTGCATTAGGCATTTACCACGATTTGGCATTGCTTTTCTAATTTGGCCATTACCTTCTGCTCCAAAATGGGCCATCTTGGCACATGAAACGTATGCTAAATTGCCAAATTGTGCTAAATCCAAATTCTGCAGAACCCACAAATTTTCATCTGCCAGCATCCAACATAGCAGCTTATATGACAGACTAACTACACCCTAACAATTGCTGCAAATCTGCACAGTAGTAAAGTATTGCAGTTTCACAAAACTGGACAGTTCAATATAGCAGAAAAGTTCTGTACTTACGGAAACAGAAGTTGGAGTGGCAGAGCGATGATTCCGTACTTCTTGGGGTTGCTATGGGCCTCGCAGACACTCCTCTTGATGCACTCCTCGCCGTCGATGGTGGGCACGTGGTCGAGGGAGTTTTCAACAAAAGTCAGCATGTATTCGGCAATGCCAGTGAAACCACTGGAGAAGATGGAGTCGGAAGCCCTAGCGACGCCAGATGCCAAGAAGGGCCTTGAGAAGATGTCGAAGAGCAGGATGAGGATGCCGGCGATGAGGGCAGGGATGGCTAGACCGGCCACCACGCCGCTACCGAGGGGGAATCCCCCGCCGCCAGAGTAGCCACCTACACCGTCGAAGCCTCCTACCAAAGGCTCGATGAAGCTACGGCCTGTGATAGGGTCGGTCAGGGCCTTGGTGTTGATACTGAAGAGGGGTATAGTAAAGGCAAGCGACGTGTTGAACAGATTGGAACCGGGTGCAGGGTTGGGGAAATCAAAAAAACGCGATTTAAAGGGTCCGTTGTTATTATTTTGATTATTGGTGTTATAGTCCATGCTTCGAGCGTTTAAGTAAGGATACGTTTCGTTGGACTTCTCAGGGGCGTCATCCACCGTTGCATTGGCTTCGTTCTGGGCTTTGGCAAGGCAGAACAGGGCCCATGCTGCGAAAAGGAAAGTCGTCGTTCGCCACTTCATCTTTTTTAAGATTTACTAAAAAAAAAAAAAAAAAAAACATCTAAGAAAACAGGTTGTCTTGTTCTGTAAACAGACCAGCATTGGAAATTTTTACAGACAAGACATCAAGAGATGAAAACTGAACATGACAACTTTGGAATAAGTTGTATTCAAATTTCTTCAAATTTTGTTTGATTATTGTAATAACTTAATTGGACATGACTTGTCAGAAGTTGGAACGATTATGACTTCAGACAGAACAAAATGGGACGGTTTTTGCAATGACCCAAGTTTGAGATTTTACATCAAGAATTTCGATTTGGATGAAATGATTTGATTGTAACATTTTAAAACAGAATGATGAAGTTCTAGCAATGGAACTTCAGAATTTGAAATGAAACTAAGAAAGTTGATGATCAGCATCTTTAAAGTTGCTGATCTCACGCAAAAGTGATTTTGAAAATCCCAATAAATTAGTTAATTAAGAAACACTACGCCCAGCTTCCAACATGCAAAAGTAAGGAAACTACAAAGTCCTGTACAACTACGGCTACTACAAGTGATCCTTAGTCCAGTGACTTACTTATTGCGGATAGATGAGTACACCGAGCTGCTCTTGCTGCTAGAACTGCGAATGTGATATGGACGAAGTCACGCTCTTCTTTATATACTCACCTGAGCAGGGCCATTAAGGAATGGTCAAGGTCAGCGCACCTTTTGCCTGGTCCATCCACAGGCTTTCCTTCCGACTTTCCTTCAGGACGGGTTTGCCCACGTGGTCACATGCATGGCGAATACCAGTGAGACGTTCCGGGAGTGACGTCACGCGGGTAACGGGTCACTCTGCTTGTAGGCAAAAACTGTACTCTTGGCACTGGGTGGGTCAGGAAAGTAGTGGTGGCATGCAGACTTCATTACGATGATATGTAGGCTAAATAGCCACACACAAAAAATAGCCCCTCTTCATTTCCGACTTTGCAAATTTTATATGCTATCGTTTTTCCCCCCATACTTAATTGAAGTTTTTAAATTTAGCTGTTCAGAAGTTCAATTTGGGTTTTCGTGTCAGTTTTAATGGACTCGGATCAGTGTTGTGTCGTGGGAAGATGGAGATTTTACAACGTGTATAATATAGCAAGCTCTAGTACCTCGGTACTAGTTTTCTTTACTAAAAAGTTTTTACATTTTTTTTAAAGATCTGACATGAAGTCTGCTCTTCAATAACAACTTCATATTTTTACCAATTTTTTTTCTTATTTGGTTTGTTCATTTATTTTTGTTTACTTTGAAGTTGTTGACTTTTTTATAGCCTGAACAAAGGTTTTACAATAACAACATTATCTATTTTTTTTCTAAACTTTTATTGTTGAGTATTCGTTTGGTTCATTTTGGAAAACAATTTTTGGCATCATCTTTAAAATTTAAGATGGCGAATTTATGGTTTAACGATAACCATAAATTCGCCATCTTATGAGAAATATATTTAAATAAAACTTACTTTTATGATACAATGTTTTCAAAACATTTTTATGCGGATTATTCAGGGAACTTATCTTTACTTCAGATAACCTGTAATGATTTAGTGGATTTTATTTTTTGTTCAAAGGACTTGATGGCCCGTGGAAGGGAGTGTGAATAAATAAGCTAATGACATATCAAATATTTTTTTAAAGTTTGGTACAGTAATAAACCTTTACTTAAATAATATTATTTGCATATGGAAAAGAAGCCAGTTTATTTATTTTGACTTACTTAAAAGTTGTTA
Source organism: Ophyiulus pilosus (assembly GCA_033995625.1). Taxonomy (NCBI): domain Eukaryota; kingdom Metazoa; phylum Arthropoda; class Diplopoda; order Julida; family Julidae; genus Ophyiulus; species Ophyiulus pilosus. The sequence goes on from JAUJYV010001472.1 coordinate 4,683, forward strand.
AATTACAAAAACAAAATCGGACATAAAAAAGGTATTTTTTTCAATAATAACATACATTTTTTTTCTAATTTTATTTATTTATCAAATTAATTATTTGTATCTTGTTTAATCGTTTGTTCTGTGAATATGAATATTTTGAAGAGACACAACATAATGGAAATCGATTTACTATTTGCACTTCAGAAATGGTGTTTAAGGAAAAAGTTTTTCAAAAAATGTATCAAATATTTGCAGAAATTTGCTTTACAGTGAGATTTTGGATGTTGATTACAGGTAAATCAGGTGAACACATTAATTTACAGTGGAAAAACACTTCAAATAAAACCGTGTCGCAAACTTCAAATGCGACAACCTGCTTATTTTTAGTAACTTATAGTATGTCCACTTGATATGAGTTGTTAGACGAAGTGATGATGTATTATAGGGATAACCTTCTTACATACATGCAATTCATGTAAATGATTTGCAAAATTTGACTAGGTAAACATGTCAAATAATCAATTATGCACAGACACATCCTATTTATTTTTCCTTATACAACTTGAAATACATAGTATATGCTTAATTATTTCAAGCACATTCATTTTCTTCTCAACTTTTGGAAAACTCCAATTCTGAAGTCAAGTGTGAGAAGAGCAGAGTTAAATGGTTTCCCATCCTCCTTCCCGCGTTGTTGTTGCTCTTGATGTGTTATTGAAGTACAAGTTTTTATGTTTAGGCTACAATTGGTTTTGTTGGGTCATTTCCTACAGGTCATGAGGCGTGTCATAATGCCTATGCCAGGCTAACACACTTGTCCTTTATATTAATTTGACCTCGTTGCAGCGGCTGACATTCCTATAGTTTTGAAAAACAAAGATTGGTTTACAATGTCAACACAGTCCATGGCTCCTTGCTTATAAATATTTAGTCTGTTTCAGGACTATTCTTGAATGTTACGGGAATGGTGTTTTTTATGTAGAATATAGAAGAAACGGGATACATAAGAAAAAAAATTGCAAACCTTTAACTAGTAAATACAAGAAAGTAAAATACCAAATAACGCCATTGTACTAATTCAAAATGTCACAATTTGTTGATTTCTAATTAGTAGTTGAATCCCCTGGTATTTTTATTTTCTCAAGACGTTATGTGACAGATAATATACATTTATATGGTGAACATTCCATATTGTTGGACATACTTGTATTATGTCCAGCTTCAGTTTGATGAACAGACGGATACTTTTTTTTATTAATGTAATTAATCTTATTAAAGTCATTTATTTTGCAGCGTGCAAATTAGTAACCCATCATGTCTGTAATTTTATGGTGTATTAAATTGCCAGTGAACCGTGAAAACAAAGACGCGGGTGTATTAAGCCATGTATACAGACCAGCCAGGCGATAACCTGCAGATACATGTATCCAACTACTTGGAAACATCGTTCTCGCCTAAATTTGAATACATGGGGTCAACGATGTTGCTCATCGGTGACAGAATATTTTCCATATATATTCCCGGATATATACTTTAAATGATGCACCTGAAAGTCCTTCCTCATTTGTACATTGTTTTACATTCAGTGTTTCCCCATTGTTGTTGTTAGTAAATTGAAAAGATGAAATCCTAAAGATATTCAATGAAATTTGTGCTTTATTAAAATAAGTTTTCTTATTGTTTGTTGGTAATTCTGAAAATTGAATCTTAAAATTGATGAAATACGGCATTCCAATCGCCATATAGCGTTGAATCACCTAATTTTGATCTATTACACATTATATTGCAATGAATTAAAAGTTACGAGATGTTGCCCGTGACTGAAGTTTTCTGAATCTTCCCTAAAGATGCATTTTGACGAGAAACATTTTTAATTACCAAGCAATATGAAATACAAATGGTGCAATCTGACGATACTACAGAGTTTGAGCCATCCAACGTTAACGAAACGATAACGATAACGTTAACGAGAATCAGCGCGGGAAGCCCGGAATGGCATTAGAATGCAATGCTTCGCATAGGGTAGTCCTTGACATTTCGGGCCGCCAGCGCTGTTTCTCGTTATCGTTATCGTTTCGTTAACGTTGGATGACTCAAACTCTCTACTAACTGAAGCCATGAAATGAACTTCAACCTACATGTACTTCAAAACCGATTTGAAAATAATTTATATCCGCATAAAATCTATCCAAATCGGTTTTCAACTAGGCTGAAATCAATTCTGTGACACCACAGCCTGTAGAGATGATCAGACAATTAATTTAAACCGATTAAAATACTTAATTTGCATAAAATCGGTTGAAATATGCATGTTTTAAAAATCGGCTGGAATTAATTGCGTGAATTGTGTAGTTTTCTTGTCCAAACTTGTCTATACTTGTTCATACGATAAAATCACATCTGTACATATTATGTTGTACTGATAACTTTTGCTGTAACGAAATTATTGACAAGATATCACCGTATGGCTAATTATATCCTAAAATATTTAGTGTGATGAGTTCGTATGTGTGAGCAATTATACTCGCGATAATTTCAATTGACCTCATTGTATCTCTCCTCGCTTTTCATTGAATTCCCGTATGACAGTGCCGTTGACAGGCGAGGTCAACTGTTGGGTGAACGTAAGATTGGCCCTGACCTCTCCTTCGTACCTTCCCTTTTCACCTATAATAGGATTGAGGTGAACAACCTCAGAACCTCCTGGCGAACCCATGCACGTTGGCTGCGGGTGTTAGAAAGGGAGGTCAGTCGGCGAAGGTTCTACCAGGTCAATTGTTCTTCCGTACAAAAGTGCAATTGTGGGTCAACCATGTTGTTTTTTTTGTTTTGTATGGCATGCATACAAAAACTATACTTGTCCATTAGCTCTTTCCTGTTGGTTTCAAATAAGAGGTGGGGCGAATACCTATTTTTTGTGTGGATTTTATCATGATGTTATACATAATCGTGGTTTATAAATGGAAACTACATGCATGAATACAGGGTCAGACAAGATTCTGGAATTTCTAGTATCAGATTTTCATGAAACACGGATTTGGAGATTTGTTTTAGCTAAATTGTCGTTTGGTCTCAAAAAATCATCATCAACATTTAGAAATTTGTTGCTATAGTTTAAGTTAGATTTGTCAGACACTTTGATTTGCAATATTGTCGATATAGTTGTTTGATCTCATAAATCATTGTCGATATTAAACATATTATGTCATTTTTGACATAATGAGTGAATATGTTGCTAAATATATTGACGAATAATTATTATATTTGAGATATTAGAGAGTTTGAGCCAACCAACGTTAACGATAACGATAACGAGAAACAGAGCGGGCGGCCCGGAATGGCATTGGAATGCCATGCTTCGCATAGGGCATCGTTATCGTTACCGTTATCGTTTCGTTAACGTTGGCTGGCTCAAACTCGTTAAATATACACAAACAAATGACTACAACATATGTATACAAGCAATTTTAAAGTTGTTACCACGTAAATATTTACGTTGTACGCCGTGCGTCTGCTTTTGATTAGGTGAAAGTTAATTATCGATAAATTATTCGTTTCATGAAGAGTTTGTTTAATTTTTCTTGATAAAATCTGTTATTTGAGCACTTCGAATAAAATTTTAAAAATCCAAATTATTCTTTTTTGAAAAATTCAGTTTCGCATCACATGCATACTTTGTATAGATGAGATGACGAATTTAGTTCATAATGGAAAATGTGTTAAGTTGCCCAAGTTGGCTTCGTTGGGTTGGAAAAAACGCGATGTCATAGCCTAGAAATTACAAACCCATTTACCATACATACATATGCTTCATCATCACTTTTCATTTTGAATCGAATGTAACATATATTCGAATCATTCTTCGTTGACAGAAATATGAGTGGTGCGTGAATAAAAATAAAACTGTTCAATGCCCCACTATAGACCTGAACTACCTATAATGCACATATTTTTGAAGGGCGGGGTGGTATTTGAGGGCATTTTTCTGTAAACTGATTTTTAGAACACATAACAGATGCCACACTGCACAGCAGTGGCGGAAGAGGTGTTTATATAGATTTTTAAAGTTGGATTTCTGTTACTGCATTTATATTTTTACACGGGTTTATATATTGATTAATTTTTAAACCAATAAGTTATCCTATTTTTTTAAACATTAGACAGTTTGAGCCAGTCAACGTCTTTATACATACCTTAACTTTAATGGCGGGAAGGGAGGAGTCACCCAATGAACTAAATGAACGTAATGGGTGCGCATGTGTGGTTCTTCCCTTCCTTCCATTGAAATTAAAGTAAGTATAAAGACGTTGTCGTGCTACTAGAGAGTTTGAGCCAGCCAACGTTAACGAAACGATAACGATAACGAGAAACACGAATTAAGCTGCTATTACCGAAAACAAAGACATAGTCCTCCGAAACAAACCATACACATTAATTAAAATTCCACTTTTTGAAGTGTTCAAGTTTAAAAAATCCGTCTAAAAATTGAATCCGTTAACTTTTTTGTTTGTTGAGTGTATACACTTTTTCTATACTTTTGTCTAACTTTTGTCTACTTTTTCTAAATAAAAAGTGTCAAAACTCGCTACCTATTAGTTTGTGCAAGTTACATGAGCTGGTAATGTCATACATGCGTAATGTGCTCTATTCAAACATTAAGGGTCATTCTTACTTTTTAGGACTATGTTGTGAAATAGGTGTTATTTTATTAGGAAGTTGTCAAATTGACTTTCTATTTAACTTCGCTAATCGAATGAGTTTTACCAGTTGCGTGTGCATGCAAATTACCAGTTAACCTGTCGGGCTACTAGTTTCTGGGATACAGACTTTTAGTTCGTTTCAGCAACCCCATATCCATCATTTACTGTAATCTTATTCTGATATTTCAATGCAGAAGACTAGTACTGGTCGAACTGTCCGTATATGAAATATACAATGTTTTACTTTCATACTATGCTTTGGGGATTGTTCCTTTCGAACGAAACCAGCCAGTAATTAATAAAATTGAAACGCAAAAATAACTTCAAAATATGTAAATTTGGTGAAATGTCTTACAAATGCGAAAATATAAATAAATACGAATCATTTAGGCCATTTTAGGCTACTTTCATAAAAATGGAAATTATATTAGATAACAAATTAACTAAAAACAGACTTCTCGATATAAATTTGTCAAATACGGTATGTCTCCAACTTTTTAAAAGTAACGTTAACATAAAAAACTATATAGCAAACGATAACTTCATAAATATTTTCCATGATAGTTCCTCTAAAAATCGGCTTCTTAATTCTCTTTACTTCTATAATAAATTACCAAAAAACATACAAACAAATTCCAGAACTATTATCCCAATTGTGAGTTGGGCTGAGTCCCACAATGCACACGTGAGTACCATTTTCTGGAATTACATGAAGGTTTAATTACGAATTTGGTGAAATTTCGTTTTTGGAATTATATTTATTTCCTTGCAATTTATCTATAAACTTGTACATGAATACATGAATACAAAAAAAAAAAACATTTAACATTTTTTTTGGAATTTCATGAAAGTGGTTAATGAACATGTTTCCAAATTTTAGTACATATATCTTAGTACAATATATCAACGTGTAATTTTCTCGCATTTTACTTTGGCGAATGTTCCAATATATATTCTCAGATAGCTTTGATTGATTTATTTTCCAATTTTACGGAAATTAACTTTTGGACATATTTCCAATAAAAAAAAAACAAGCTTGGGTCCTGCCCCATTGGACACCCCCCTAAACGTCACTATAGTAAAGTGCTATATGCTTTTAGGTGTCTGTTAAAATTTCATATCAATAGTCACTCAATTAATTTGAAGCAAGCAAAAAACAAATTTGCACAAATTCGGTTGAAATGTCGCTTCCACCGGCCATGAATAGAGAGTTTGAGCCATCCAACGTTAACGAAACGATAACGATAACGTTAACGAGAAACAGCGCGGGATCGATGTCAGGAATGGCATTGAAATGCCATGCTTCGCATAGGATAGTCCATTATATTCCGGACCACCAGCGCTGTTTCTCGTTATCGTTACCGTTATCGTTTCGTTAACGTTGGATGGCTCAAACTCTCTATTGATAGGATAATAAATTTGAACTGAATGTGTATGTGAGCACCCCCTAGTTTTCATAGACTATCCCTCAATAAACCGATTAACCGGTTAAAATACGGCTTAACCGAATGTTGTAAACGGCTATCATTTTGCTCCCAGGTGGCTCCACTTGCCACAGCCTCAATTGTGCAATTTTGTCAGTGGGCAATTGACGAAAACCGGCTATGTCATGGGTTCATAGTACTCTTGTTAGTTAAGTTGCCGCCAATAATAAGTAAGAAATAACGATATCTATTTACCTGTTTATTCAAATAATTACAACATCTAAACAATTAAGTAAGTATTTTAGAACAGTTAAGCGACTAAATAATGTTTGCGTCCATTTATTTGGTTACGAACAAGTGCATTGTATCGCATTGGAGAAAACCTCGTGGTAGTGAGCCGTCATAGGCCTAGACAGAGACCAAAAACAAAAGTATCCTGATAAAATATAATTCATTTCAAATACAGGCTTTGCGTTAATGTTAGTGTAAGTAATATATCAAGCCCAAGGAAACATCACCGCTATTTGTTCTATTTACGAACGAAACATAAATCTTGCAGTGTCTCGATCAGTATTGAACATTCCGGGCATTGTAAAGCCCGGCTAGGGTTCATTTTGTAGCACATTCTCTTTCTTAGAATGTTTAATTGGTATTTGCTATTGTAATGAAAGCATTTTATATTCTTAAAGCTCATTATCTTAATTCTACATCAACCTTTAGCACTTGCATTCCAAATTCCTTTTGTGCATGTGTGGGTCAGGCAATTAACAATTAATCAGGGATAACTTTTTGAGTGGGCGTCTTGGTTTATTTGCAATTGAACAAGTTAATGAACATACTCAGTCCTCTATAATTTGTAAACATCTGATACAGTGATGGTTCAACAGCAATTTTGGAACGTAGAGAGAAATATATTAAATGGATGAAACCAAATTTGAGGGTTACAAAGCTGTCTTCCTTTGCTTGTAGCATGCAAAGGAAGTGATCATAAAGTTATTGATTTTAACAAAAAAAATATTCAAATGGATTACGCTTGCCTCTCGATCCTCAATCGAGGTTTTACGAATGTGAAAAATTCCCTTGTCGCGGCTTTTTCGGATGAGAGTTTAAACCGAGGTCCCATGTAAATCCCCTTTGCCCTCTTCATGCTAAGGACACATGAGTGGGGTGGTAGTGCCTATTCCCTCTTGTAGGAAAATTCCTAGATAGGTGATGAAGGCTCATCCTCTGGCGTTAAAAATTAACAAGCCTATAATCACATACATTTTCAAGGACCCACGACCAATTACCGTAACATTTTTTCAAAGTCTGACACATTTTCTAGAGAATTTTAAAGAAATTGGTTTTATTTTTTACAAGGGCTTTTCCGATTATCGAAAATTTTACAATCCGGGCAGGAAATTCAAGCATAAACAGGTGTTTATCACGAATTTTAAGCATAATTCCCTACTTTTGCGAGCTACATGCTGATGAACACCCTACCCTGTGTATTCAACGATAGGAGGTCATATCTCACATCCTGCTACTATTTCCTCTTTACTCTTTCTTGTAATTGTGATGCCTTTCTACATTCCTACAAATGGTAGAATATTCTTGTGGAGAAATATAGAGTTGGAATCCAAATGATGTGAAATTCCATTCTTGTGTCAGGCAGTTTGTTTCCTCTTGATTGTGCCATTGATCAAATATATTTACAAGCAATAAGTAACCATTAAAGAGCCATGCAAATGTTAACTAATTAAAATTGAAACCTTCAATAGTAAAAATTTAGTAAACAAATATTTTGTAACATATTTTTTTATTGTTTTTCTAGCGGTAAAACCTCTCCTAACCTTAGTAACTTAGTATCTTACGATTAACATTCAGAGACGATGGCGAAGCGAACAGCTACGACTGAACTGAATCACGATAATTGGAATGACGAGGAGCCAGCTGAAGAAGCGGGAACTTTCCGAAAGGCATCGGCGGAGGTGACGAGTAGACGCGTGTTCAAGAAAGCCAAGAGGCGAATTTCAGAGAACTCTGGAACCAACCCTGCATTTAAAGAATTCTCAGGATTTGGCTTGCTCAAATCTGCTGGAGCGAACAGCCCGTTTAGCAGCCTTTTACCCGATGGCGGCACATTTAAATCCGGTTTTGATGCTAGCACTCCCCAATTAAAAATTAGTCCATTTATACTAAAACCGTCAGAAAAAACAGTTGAACAGAAACAGATTTCAAGCGACAACTGCAATTCCAAGGCAGAATATCTACAGCAATTGCGTAACCTTAACGAAAGTGTTGTAGCTTGGATTGGCAAGCAGGTGGATCAAGAGCCACTATGTGTTCTGTATCCCATCATCAATGAATATAACGAGTACTTGCTTCGTTTGGCCAAGGAACATTCTCAAGACACAAATACACCAAAAGTCAACTTGGTGCTCAAGTGTGACCTGTTTAGTAAGAAGATTTTGGCCCAGCTGCGGTGTTTAAACGTGGCCATCCTTGATTGGATAAAACTCCACGTGAGTAAAAACCCTCTGTGCGTGTTAATGCCGGTTTTTAATGATTATGCAGAGTACGTGAAAGGATTCGAAGAAAAATCTCTCAAAGCCAAAGCTGTAGTTAGTCCTAGTGCCAAGAATATCTTTGGAAGCAGTCCAATTGTGCCATTTACATTCAACGTTGCAGCGCAGATGGCAGCATCGTTTAGTGGCGAAAATGTTAAAAACGACGGCGATAATGACACTTACGAACCACCGAAAAACGAAGTGCGAGAGGTGAAAGAGGATGATGCATTCCACTCTGTGCGATGCAAGTTGTTTTACAAAAAGGAAGGAAAATTCGTGGATAAAGGAGTGGGTTCTTTGTACCTGAAGTCAATCGATAACAAAACACAGCTACTAGTGAGGGCCGAAACTAATCTTGGCAATATATTGTTGAATGTGTTCATCGTACCCAAAACTCCAACTTCTCGCATGGGGAAGAACAACGTTACGCTCGTCTGCATTCCCAATCCTCCTCTAGACCCTAAAAGCAGCACTGCCGCTGAACCTGTCACGTTTCTGGTGCGAGTGAAAGACGAGGCCGAAGCTGACGAGTTGCACAAAAAGTTAGAAGAGAACAAGAAATGAAAAGTGAATTTTCGTTGTTCATCATAGCCGTTTGTGTGGATGATGCCTCAAAATGTTACACCAGAAATATATGGTACTTCAAAAGGTGGATCAAGTGGACATCATGCAGAAAACACGAAGGACTATGAAATTGCATAAATTCTGTTGTCTACACATCTTGGGCCTTCATCATTGAGTTTTAATTAAAGTATGTATCTGAAAAGTGGATTTTTCTGAATTTTTGTCACGATAGCTGTTTGGATGAAGTATATCATGATTAACTTTCATGTCAATTTTTTGAGAAATTATGGCTCTACAGACTATATAGACGACTTTCACTACGACATATTGATTGGAATACCTTTTTTGTTAGCTTTCATGTGCATAAATATAAACGGGTTAGTAAGTATGTCACAGTACTTTGTGGGGTACTGTCAATTTAAAAATTACTATTTTGTGGACAAGTTAGGTAGATTATTAACGACATCTAATTTCGAACCCTGAAGAAGAGCTTTCAACATATTAATTATAATTTTATTAAGATAAAAGAAAATGTCCGTAAAAATCTTACGGTGTGCCTGGACAATTTCTTTACAGTGTTGAGTCTGCCAGAAGTAATTGTGCCACTATTTTGTTTGCAGTGAAAAGGCTGAAAAACGCTATAAAGCAGAACTATATTGCTGTAGCAAAATCACTCAGAATACAATTACGGTCTGTGTGTTTTTAATATTTTATTTTTATGTACAGTATATTTCAAGCATATGCAAAAATTGAGAAGAATCCATTCATGATAGTTAATCTTTATCATTCCAAAAGTTAAGCAATCATTTAAAAAAAAAGCCTTCAAGAACTTTTGTATAAATGTTACACACGTTGTTATGTTTCAGAATATGTGAGGCATGTTGTAAACTTGGTGACAAATGAATGGAACTCCCTATACTTGTATTTGAGATAATAAATTGTTTTGAACCAATAATTTGTTTAAAATTTTAAAGTTGACATAATTTGGTTAATCTCATGTCGAATTAATTCTACACCCTCATTTCTGAATTCAGTTTGTGTTAAGCTAGCAAACACTTGAAACCCACAAAATATTAAATAAATTTTCAATGTTACATACTCAATTTAAATATTCTTTATTTTACATCACAGGAACGATTATCTACAATGAATGGGCCAATCAATATTCCAACCATTCACTCATGTACTGGCAGTTTGATGGTGAAACTTTTCCACCCACTTGGCAAATGTTGATCAGCTATTTGAAGTTTTAAAAACACAAGGTTAGTAATATGCACACACGCAAAAAAGTAACAAAATATATTAACAGCAAAATGACTCACGGGACAAACGCCACATGGAAGTTTGACTAAACTAGTTGGTAGCAAAAGTTGTTTGATGGTACGATATGTAGCATTATCACTTTCATCCATGGAGTCACTGACCACAACTGTTTTTTCTACTTTGTTGTCAAAAATAAGTGTGTTCAAAATTACTTCCACATCCTCCACAGCAAGTTCAACCTACATCATAATAAATAAATTTGGTACAAGTCTTAAATGGTAATTGGCATAATAATATTGAATAATTTAGATGACTGATCCACAGAGAACCATTAGAAACCAATATTCTACTAACTTTGCTGATCCCAGTTTCATTTATGAATTTCCAAACTTCCTTGGCAGTTGCACCAGCCTTATTGCGTTGAAATATTGGATTATCGGTTGTTTTCTGTGCAATTTCAGCCTAAAAATTGATCAAAATACAAGGTTAAACTCCACCAAATCTACAATAACATCCAAAAGTACTACAAACCTTTTGAGACAGGAAATTGTAACATTGTTGATGTAGAACTTCAACAAATACAGATTCAAATTCTTGATCAGAGTACCAAGCACCTCCAGTCACAGAGCGGGCCGGTTTCTCGTTGTATAACATGTAAACTTTTCTCTTGGATGCAGCCACTGACTTTACTGCCTTGATCAGTTTTTTGCTCTCCAGGTTCTTCAAGATTTTATTTACTTGGGCTTGTGCTAAATTGCTCTTGTAACGAATATCCCTTATCCAGATGCCTGCATATGGAATGATTGGTCTTAAGTTTCTATCCGTAGTAGCTCATTTTATTTACTCACCAAACCACATACCTTTATTGCCTGACGCTCCTATGATCTGATAAATCAATTTCTCTTCTGTGTCAGCTCCCTTTACATTTTTAGCTGCTTCAAGATCTTTTATTCGGTACAGTAGTTTACCATCCCCAATTTGCAGCAAAACAATCTTGCCCTATAATGCAATTAGTTTTAGAATGAATTAAAGTACAGTGGCTTCAAAAAATATTGGATATACCTGTTTTTATGAATGACTCTAAAACGTCTACAGACTGTGATTGAGGCAAACGTAGTATTGAATGTATAATTTGTGTCATAAGATGATGCATTACAATTTTGTAAATTCTTTTTGGTTTGTTAATTTCGGCTTTCTAACGTTTATTTAAACAGAATTTATTATAACTGATTTAAATTTTTAGAGAAACTTTAATAAAGCGTTTTTTTACAAAATGTATATTCCAGTTTTTAGTTAAACCAATTTTTTTTTTAATTATTCATAAAAACAGGTATTGGCAATACTTTTTTGAGCCAAATAATGCATATAATATGTATGTATTTATCAGAATTCTTATGTTCTTATGGAAATTCAAGACACAAATGATTATTTTGACTTGTTGTCACTTAAACTAAATTTAAATATTAACTTAATTACCATTGATAAAAGCCTGTTGAGGACACTAGCTTTTTGTGCAGATTCGATATTAGGAGGCAATCCACTATCCATTTCCTGGTTGGTAATTCCTTTTGGGGTTTGGGCACACAGCTGAATGATACGACTCTCCAAGTCTATCGGCTCAATCTGGTTAGATGTACCAGCTACATCCATTTTCTGTCCAAATTATTCTACAAAAATTGAAAAATGTATACGATCTCAAGACACCATGTGAAAGCTTGTCCACATGGCTAGCTTGTCATAACAGCAATCCCGCACTCACCGCAATTATGTACTTTTGGTTCGGGAAATTTAGCAACGTTATTACGGAAACGATAACTATTAAAACTGTTTATATAATTCAAATTTTATCGAATTTTATTTTAGGGATGCGTAAAATTGCTTCTTTTTTGATACCGATTTTCCACCAATCAGAATTTCGGATTTGCGAGTGTGTTTGATTCGAACAATGAAGGACGAAATGACGGAGGACAGAGACGAGAAAGAAAGTGGCCAAGAAACCACAGTAAGATTCTCGTTTCTACTTATTTGATTTCAGAAGAACCTATGAACTGTTTGTGAATAGTGCATTAAATTTTATTTGAAAGGAAATTATAGAAAACTGGCTTCAAAATGTATATTGGGGTTACAAAGTCGCAAAGTTAGAAAATGGCGGCGTTTTATCGATTCAGATGCATTGTGGGTCTTGGGATTTGGGGAGGACAAGATGGCGTCTTGTGTTTTAATTTTTTTTAAATATTTTTATTCAGCGCCCCTTTAAGGCTGCTGCACACTTGGCGTCCTAAGCTCAAATTGAGCGAGCAACATGCGCTCGCGCACAATGTACAAAA
>JAUJYV010001473.1:0-17479 GCA_033995625.1 Ophyiulus pilosus
CATTTCTTTTATATTGCATTACAATCGTCATTGGCGTAAAGTTTAAAAAGTTACAAAAAAAGATCATTGAAATCGTAGTACATGTCATCCTATGGGTCTGTACGATATTTTTTCAATGTAAACGTACCGAAAACAGCTGAACACCTTTTAAATGTTATAGTTTATAAAGAATGACATTTCTAGCATTTCTTTATATTGCATTACAATCGTCATTCACGTAAAGCATGAAATACCAAGTTTAATAATTTAACAAATACGATCATGAACATCGTTTAAATCGTAAATATACTCTTAAACTGTAAGAGGCGTGGCTAAAATCACTTTGGCGCATGCGTGTTAAGGTACTTTCTTCTCGCGCATGCGCAATACAGATCGCGCATGCTCCATATAGCTAGGGGGGGATCTTTAATGTAGGGGGATCTTTTATGGCGTTACAGTCGTCTATTGTACGGATTCGCAAATTCTATATTATTGTTTTACTAAAAACTTAACATTATGGCTGGCTCAACTAGAATAAAGCAAGAAAGGAACTCTGGTAAGGTTTTCTGTTATTAGCGCAAGCGTTGTCTGGGAATCACAGCTGTATGATTTGTCATAGTGTACGTTATTTAAAATATTGGTCAAGATCTCAGTCATGGTCATTCCTATGGTTATAGTAGACTTGCATTTTTAAGGGTTACAATTATTGCATATATGCTGATAAGTCATAGAACACATGTTAAATTCCTTATTTCATTTTCTATAACAGTATCTGATGTAAATTCTGCCCGGAACAAGCTAGATGGAGTTCTTCAGACGCTTATGGAGAAGGCAGAAGATAGGTGTGCGAATTGAAAATATCTGAAAGTCTATAGTCTATTGATGCATAATGTGCATAGAATTTCATAGGGCTATAATGATTAAAATACTGTTTTCTATCCAGCACGGAACCATCTGATGAAGAAGGTCTCGCTCCAGAGATAGTTGTTAGGTTAGTAAGGAATAACTCAACTGATCTCTAAAAGCAGCGCCTTTAAATTCAAATGTATTTCTTAAAACTGATTTTTTTGAAAAACAGGGAGATGCCGTCGTCTTCCCTTGCATCGTCAAAGCGAGGCTTTAGTGGAAGAACTCCTCGAAAAAGGCGGCGCAAGGATGATAACAATGGGAGAGACATGGCCAATGGAAATTGTAAGTTACCTTCAAATGAGTGAAGTAGTGATGAGCTACTTGGTATCTTAACTGTGTAGTACTATTGGCAGTTAGCTACGTTATGAAATTGTTTGACCGGAGTGTTGACTTGGCCAAGTTCAACGAAGAGACACCTTTGTACCCGATCTGCCGTGCTTGGATGTATAACGAACCATACAACGGTAACCTGAAGGCAAGGGAACCTTCACCCATACCAGAGGAAGATCAAGACGTGGAAAGTGAGGATCAGGTGTGATGTTCATCCAATCATATTTCTACAATAAAAAATAATGTCAGTCAACCAAATTAATTCTTATTTTCCACTAGGATGAAAGTAAACGAAATATTTACAACTTGCCAGCACCGTTGAAATTTCCAAAGCATGAGAAAAGAGCCAGTGGTATCACCAGAATTCCTTCACCCGTACTTCCACCATCTGAAAAGCTGGATATTCATGCAGTAAAGACCAAATTTATGATAATTTTTCCCAGTATTTTTAAACAAGTAATACATTCATGAATCTTAATAGCGACTATTCTTCTCTTTCAGGATCAGACTAATGCTCCAGATCAAAGTGAGCTATTGACCACAAATTTGACAAGATGGAAAGCTGTTAGACAAAAGTAAATTTTACATTTTTGCCTAGAAGTCAAACAGTTCAAGAAAAATAATATTTAACATGTTAATTACAAATTGTTTGTTTTACAGGTTTAAGGATGCTTCACTTGCAAATGAAAGTCGGTATAAGGAGAGTCTGAGTATAATAAAATCCCTGAAAGTTGTTTATGAATAATACTTTATATGTATAATAATCAAAAAATATAGTGGAACTTTTTGTCTCTCGTGTATTCCTTTTTTATACTTTGGTGGCCACATGTGGTATGCAAGAACAGTGTAATAATGGAAATGTATCATATTATTGGTATCTGAAACAAATATACTTCTTCCTATCTCTTCTATCCTTTCCGATCTACATGTGACCAATCGTTTCCATATATGCTGAATAAATATATTCTTGTGAAAATCTGTGAAGTTAATATTATATGAAATGCAATATGTATTTGGGGTATGTTGATTGGTTGAAGTTTAGAGGCCCAAAGACAATAAGAGCATAGAGGGCCCAAACAATGTCGAGGGTATATCTCCATATCTAGCATACACAAGTCAAAGTAAAGAGGAAGTAGAAGAATAAGGAGAGAAAGGAGCACGGTTGCAGCCGATTTTTAGAGAAACTACCTCGGCATTTGCCTGGAAACAACTGCGAAAACCACAGTCAGAGTAGCCGACCCGGTCAAAAATCGAACCTGGGTCTCCCGAGGTATCTGGGGTATGGGCAATAAACATATTCTACTATTCCAAAAATTTAAAAATTGCATACAATGGACTGTAATTATTATTTATTTGACCATAAAATAGCAGCAATTTGTCGATAATTATGAAAATATTTACATTGTATATTGCCAGATTTAATTGAGAAAAATCGTAATTACAAGTTAACGGAATTAAATTGACATTGAAATAAATGGTAGTTTCTTGTTGTAAATCCCCATAATAATAAACCGCACAAAAGAGCTTTCATAATTACAAATCTTTCTTAAATAATCTTATTATTTTGGTCATACACAACCCATAGTATTCAAATTCTGAATCAAATTGCATGGGTCCAAGTGCTGAAAATCCAATTAGGTTGCATAACAAAAGTAATCATAAAAAATGCCTAGGCGTGAGAGCATCTAACGAAAGTCATGTGCAAGATAAGCCACACTGCAGAAAATTAGTGGTCACAAGAAGTTGTCTGTAATCAAAAATTGAAAGCAAAATTGGAAAATACATGTCGCATGCATTAATTTGCCATCAGCAAGCTCACAACACCTTGATGTATCACAGTTAACAAATTTAAAATATATACCAACCCAATTTTTTAAATAATCCTTTGAGCTTAGGCTTTCGATTAATAATTTTAGAGCTGCCATCTAGAAAACGGTCAACTGTATCAGAACAAATCTCAATTCTAAAAAAAGTGCAATAAAAATATAAGAATTATTAGAAAATATTCACACAAATAAATAACACCAGTGGCAAAACGAAAAAGCCTGATATTTATAATGCATTCTTCGACTCATTTAATAACTGGGGGTAAATGCAGGTACTGGAAATATTATAGAATTTATAATTGGCATGCGTGTAAGCATCGGTTAAAAGTTAACTAGGCTAAGTCTTAAGAAGAGAACCCAATTCAAGCATGCATTAAAAGTACTTTAAAAAAGCAGAAACAGTATACTACTGGACATACATGTATAGTGCATTACTGAATTTTAGCGAGATGGATTATCGTGCTATTAATATAGAAATTCACATTTTTGTCTTAAAATGCTACTCATTATTTTTCCCCTTTTTAAATTTATCAAATAATAATTAAAACCTAACAGCTATTGTCTATGATGAATCTGACAAATTGCATAATAGCTTTCCTTTCACTAAAAGTACTGTTTACACACAATATATGATTCAGAACAAATGCACAACTAAACCGATGGGTCTATCACAATCGAGAGATTTGATATCAAATTGTTAATCAAATCACAAGGTATTTTTAGATAAAATTCTAAACTAAATGTATACAAAATATTGCAATATTGTAATATTGTAAGACCATTTACGTTTGGAATTTCATTCTAACAGTTTTACAAATGGGTGACAATTGCAATTTATAGATAAAAAGTCTAAAGTTTCACTTTTAAGTTAAGAATGGGCCCAGAACCTAACTTGCAGTATGTCCACTATAATCTAAACCATTTAGTAATTTTCCAGATTATTCTATGTAACATCACAAACTGTCTTGGATAGTTGCATCCTTAAATGTTAACAAAAGCATTGAAATCAATACTTTTTGATAAAAAGTACCAAAAGTAGAAGAAACCATTAAAAAATTAAACGATTTAATACTTATAATATACTAATACTTGGGTTTTTACTAGATATATTCCCCTCCAGCTGAATACAATATATCCGTATATTAAACTGTAATCATGTCTCAAAGAAATATGCAAATACCAAGAGACTCATGATTTATTTCACTTCCAATTTTGAAGGAACTTCATTTCTTAAGTAGTTTGTGCAATTAATCTAAATAAAATTGTAATTTATTTTTTCAATCAATGCAAAAATTGATCCATCTAGCTAAACGTTTATAGCACATGCTCACACAGATGAATTAGCCAAACTCAGCATGATCAGGAAAGGACAAATTCGCTATTTTCAAAAAGATATTTGATTCACACTGTGATTTAAGTTAAAAATCGAATCTTCACAAGTTGCTGGATACTGTGCTTTGTTAATATAGGCAGTATGTCTACTATATGACTTTTAAACCTTAGTGCGTATTAAACCATGACTAGTCATTTCAACCACATTATTATAAATCACACAATAGGAAATAAAGAAATGAGAACATTCTCAATCCAGAACCTCAACTTGTAAATCTAGACTGATCTCTCCCTTAAACAAATTCTGCCATAAAACCTAGCTGAAAGAGCAATCAAAACATTTAGGACCACATTTCCTGTTCCTGGCCGAGAGATTCGAGAAAGATCCCCATGGGTGTGCGCTGCAAGCCAATATGCTCCATTTTGTTGGCAATCTTGTTTTTTATGTTTCGCTGACGCATTGACGCATGAATAAACACAACTATAAGGACAGAGAAAACGTGCTACAATACAGAACTTACTTCTAATTGATCTACTAGGCTTGCTAAAATAATTTCCAAAAATAGGCTAACCTATGACAGGCAAGAGGATGCCAGTAAGAAACACCACAACCGATCCCAACATGTAAACAATAAAATAGCATCCTGTTGGAAAATCAACATAAAATTCATTTTTTTTATTTACCAAAGTTATCAATTTTCTGTTTTCAGAATTGTAATTTGGAGGTCAACCCATTTTTTAATTTCTAAATAATTTTAAAAGCTAACATTCAGATATTTCTTTTATAAATGAGACAAAAATTGAAAGCAAAAAACACCAAAAAAGAAACATTTCTTACTTTTTGACTTATCTGAACAGCTGAGCATGGTGACAGCTGTTCAAGCAAGTCAAGATAATCAATCATTTAATCCTTATAAATGCTTCAAGACAATTGTTATGAGGCATTGCGATTGATTTCCTTATTCTAATTAAAGGGTGCCACATCCTAGAATATAATAATATGCGCTTTATTACCTGAGAGCACAACAATAATGCTAATCAGCGGATGATCCTTTTTGAACTTGTTAGCTGTCGGGCGATGGTCGTAGGTGATATAATAAAAGAGTCCAAATGCAACGGATAAAGCAAGAAAGCCATAGAACATCTTCACTGGATGTATAAGCCTATAATTATGAGATATATCCCACACGCATTAGTTTATAAATATAAGTGACTCAAACGCCCACATCGTAAACTAAATTATGTGAGAGGCCAAGGGTTATAATTGCTTACCCGACAACTAAGAACACAATTAACGCCGTCAAAAAATAATTCGTCTGATAGTAGAGAAGGTTGTTTATGACTCTATTTCCCCATTTCTCACCATCTTTAAAATTAGGTATTTGAAAACGGGCTGATTCCATCAAAAAATCGTCCAAACTCCGGAGAGAAGCAATATGCACATCCTCCTTTACTTTCGCCATCTTCATTTTGATATGCTGTTCTACAGTATGGCTTGTAACTAGCGCCACCAATCGGCGTCACAGCTATTGACAGGCCGATCTTTCTAAAATCATGGATTGCGAGTGAGTTTGTTGATATGAATTCGAATTTTAATATTTGCATTGAGCTTGGAATTATAGATTTGGCTGGATTGTCTAATAAATAAGCCAGAGTTTTGTGCAACAAATAACCGCACTACGTTGGTAATGTTAACTAGATAAAAAGGGTTAGCAAGCCTTGCTTAACCTACTATGTACAAAGAAGAAGTGATCTTTGACTTTGGGCGATGCACAGAGCCATCTGTAAACATTTGTGTCAAATGTCAGATGAAAATATTGATCCTAATTGTCAGGCTGCGGATTGTGGGTGATATACCTGATGTTTGTATCACTCGTGTGACAATTGCAGATTTAATTTTCATACTGTAATTCATTTTAAAAAAATGTTCCCATATGAGAAATATATGATTTATTTCTAGACCTAGCAATTAGAAACCCTATATGTTTTGCATTGTATTGATGGGCATATACACGTATGCATCCTGATTTGAGGTTTATACAGCAAACAATGGGTCTACATAATTTCCAAATATTGTTGCTCATTACATAAATCCCTTTAGAATGCCAGCAGAAAATAGCGATTGGCTAGGTCGTTGGAATCATGTGAGAAAATTTCTGGAGAGAGGTGGACCATTTACTCACCCAGATTTTGAACCAAGCTCTGAGGTATGAGCTAAACAATTAAAATAATGTTAATTTCAGTTTAATTTTGGTAGCATGTTTACAATTGTGTTTAACTTTTGATAGTTAATAAAATTTCCGATAGTTTCTCGTATCTCACTTTTATAATTTAAAAAAAAGGAATATTCCGATAAATGATTTGCTCTGAATTTTTAGACGCTGGATTTCTTGCAAGAAACTTGTAAGATTTTAGTGATAGGTGCTGGAGGTTTGGGCTGTGAACTTTTAAAAGATTTGGTAAGAAAATGAGATGTCAGATGCCGTTGTAATGCCAAGGTTTAACACAATGTACTGTGATGTCAAACTACAAGATAATTATCGCAAAATTCGTTAAATTTCAGGCATTACTGGGATTTCGAAATATTCATGTTATTGACATGGACACCATTGAACTGTCCAATCTAAATAGACAATTCTTATTCAGGTTAGCATTTTATATTTGTGCTTGACGCAGTGATAAACCTCAGTTATTAATATGTATACGACTATCATTTTAGAGTTGCTGATGTTGATAAACCCAAGGCACTTGTGGCAGCAGAGTTCATCAATTCCAGAATACCTGGTTGTAGAGTAGTACCGTATCCTCATCAGGTTCATAAGAAAATTGTTAAATTTAATTTAGACAGATAGCTGGCACTACCACAGGAAACATTTAGATGCATAATTTAATGGCCCGAGTAATGATATGCACAGGGTATCTAGCAAATTTGCTGGAAAAAATTCAAAATATATTTCAAACTTTCAAGAGCCCCCTCCTACGACTAAAAAGTCTAAAAAAGATTCTATAGAATTATAAAAAAGTCTCTTGCTTTTTTATAAAAGAGTTTTCCGATTAACGGAAATTTCCTGACACCGGCAGGAACGTGAACTTCAAGAATAATTCTCGACAATAAAAACTCAAGCAAATTGCCCGATTTTAAAGGTTGCAGGACACCCTAATACACAACAATGAATACATTTCTAATTATAAACCATTTTCGATTAACTCAACGCCTAAGTTATCACAAAAAAATTCAAGATTTCGATGATACATTTTACAGGCGTAAGTTTATATAATGCTTTTGACCTTTCTCGTTTTATAAGAGAATATGAACAACCGCTTTAAAACTGCTTAACGTTAACGTTTGCAGAGTTTCACATCATCATTAGTGGGCTCGATTCCATCGTGGCCAGACGGTGGATTAATGGCTTATTGGTACATAAAACCACAATTGTTCAATGCATAACTTAAAATAGAAACCTGAACACTATCAAAGTAAACGAACTTTCAATTTGTTTAATAGGTAAGCATGTTAAATTACGAGGATGGTGTTTTGGATCAGTCTAGCGTCATTCCTTTGGTGGATGGTGGGACCGAGGGCTTTAAAGGAAATGCCAGAGTAATTCTACCGGGGTTAACAGCTTGCATAGAATGCACATTAGATTTATACCCGCCACAGGTAGGTTTCTCTTTTAAAATGTGAATTTCAAATGCGTCTAAGGTCATTATTGATCATCCATGCCACTCCTAGATCAATTACCCCTTGTGCACAATTGCACACACACCAAGATTGGCAGAACACTGCATCGAGTATGTGAGAATACTTTTATGGCCCAAGGAGCAGCAATTTGGAGGCTTGTTATCATACATTATATACCGTTTGATTAAACAACTATTTCCAAAAGAAAGACTGATATTCACAGCATCCTTTATGCATTTCAGATGGAACACCTATAGATGGTGATAATCCAAACCACTTGCAGTGGGTTTACGAAAAGGCTTTGGAAAGGGCAAAGGAATACAACATTACTGGCGTAACATACCGCCTAACGCAAGGCGGGTGAAAGTATATATGCATGTTTAATAATAAATACACCCCAAGGAATGGAATTTCAATAGAATATATTCGTATTTCAGGTGTTATAAAGCATATTATTCCAGCAGTTGCATCCACAAATGCAGTAATAGCAGGTATTTTTTTGAAACAAAATTTTGCTTACCGTATTTTACAGACTATAAGATGCACCTGAATTTTGGAGGCAATTTTTTTGAAGAAAAAAAGTGCGTCTTATAGTCCGTAAAATACGGTATTTGGTTTCATTTAATTCTTAAAATATTCTTAACATGCTAATTTCTTTTTAACCCCAAACACACTTGCGTAACTATTCCAAATTTTGCCATTTTAGCTGCTTGTGCAACTGAAGTTTTTAAGTTAGCAACAAGGTAATTTGTTGTAGGATGTATAATAAATATTATGGATTTAACTAAAATAATTCAAAAAATGAATGAAACTTATGTTGGAATATTAATATAGTTGCTGCAATCCGTTAAGTAACTACATGGTTTTCAATGATACTGATGGAATTTATACCTACACTTTTGAAGCAGAAAAAAAGGTTGGCTACTTAATTAAGTGGATATTAGGATATTAGAGAGTTTGAGCCACTCAACGTTAACGAAACGATAGCAAGAAGCAGCACCGGCGGCCCGAAATGTCAAGGACTACCCTATACGAAGCATGGCATTCCAATGACATTCCGGGCCATCAGCGCTGTTTCTCGTTAACGTTGGCTGGCTCAAACTTTCTATTGATATGAGCAGAAATGTTGACCATTATGATGCCCACGTAATAACGCTTGAAATGTAATTTTGTTTCAAATTTTTACATCTAGGATGACTGCCTTGCCTGTAGCCAAAAACCCCAAAAAATAAGCTTTATGGAAAATGAGAAATTGCAAGATGTGATCGACTATTTAATGAACAGCGCCACTTAGTGAGTCTAATTTAATTGAATGCAGTTTTTAAAAGAAAGCTCACTATAAAAAAAATCAACTTCTTTTTTAACCCATTTATGTTACTTTAGTCAAATGAAGTCACCTGGTGTAACTACGACGGTAAATGGAAAAAACAAAACCTTATATATGCCCACTGTTGCATCAATTGAAGAAAAAACAAGAGCAAACTTAAAAATGAGTCTAAAAGGTAGACACAATTTCGTATTTTGTTAAACCAACGGTGAACGAGAAATTCATCACATTTTGGGGGAGACAGGGCCCAGACAGAATCTTGGGGTGAAGTATTTTGGCCAAATATTTAAGATTAATTTAATTTTCTAAATGGGAGAACATAAAAAATATAAAATTCATTGCTGACTGCATTATTTTATCTCTATACTAATCAATATTAGTGTGAATTAAATGAACATGTTTTACCTGTGAATGCAGTTTGATATTAATCACCATTCATTTTCAACAGATCTTGGACTTCAAAATGGCCAAGAATTGGTGGTAGCTGATGTAACCACGCCAAACTCGCTGATTTTTCAGTTAAATTTAACATCTGTTAAAACTCCATGATGCGCTCTAAATCTTTTGCTGTGGGTACTGAAATGTATATTATAAAATAATAAATTTTCAATGTAGCAACTGTAATTTTGTGTTTTATGTGGTGATAAGGAGAATTAAACGGGCCTATATGGTTTTTCGACACTTGTCACCCTGATCTTTCTTCTTTAAGTCTTCTTCAATCCACTCTTCCCAATACACCTTCACAACATGATTTCACCTTTATTTCCTCTAATTAATAGTTAAAATCATCAACAAGCTTATGCCTTAAATTTTCAAGAACCCCCAACCACAATTAATTACCACTAAATGTTTTCAAAGAGACCCTAAAGAGTAAAATTTAATATGCGTGCATTCATCAATTTTCACAACTAATTATAGTAAAAAACTTGATAACGTTTGACGTTTTTTTCATACGTGATTAACTGAAATTTCCAGATGCAAAATTTTATGTCTGCAGGCTACCAATTAGTTTAAAAAACTTATTAATTTGGGTAAAATGAGGAGAGTTAAACATTCTCTATTAGGAAGACACATTTTCACGTATTTAATATTTATTTAAGGGGTCTTACTTATCAATTTCGGTTATTAGATATTTTAAAATAATATTTCATGGGTTTACAAAATAAAACGATTTATTGTGGGTCCGATATACAAGTGCAATCAGTTTTTCTACAGGCTAATAACATGAACATTTGTTTCTTATATGAAAAGTACCCACACATCATTGGAAAAATAAAAAGAACACAATTTGATTTAAATTCTTATCAATGACATTTTAACTTTGTGGTTTTGTACAGGCTAATAACATCAACATTTGTTTTTGATTATGGAAGTTTAAACTTGCATAACACCTGCAAGATTAATATATAACATAGTAATGTTTCAAATACCCCTACAAATTGCATTGTCAATCTGCCAACTGCGATAATAAATTTGTTGATATGAAAACAATTAAATGCTAGCCT
This sequence comes from Ophyiulus pilosus, assembly GCA_033995625.1. NCBI lineage: Eukaryota > Metazoa > Arthropoda > Diplopoda > Julida > Julidae > Ophyiulus > Ophyiulus pilosus. Next base: position 10,891 of record JAUJYV010001473.1, read on the forward strand.
TAAAACTTAAGTTAAACAGGCATTATGTTAACTTTCTTACTTGTAACGGGTGATCTTGAGTTCGTTTTACTGCTGTCGTATTTTGCATAATCCATATTCATGAGTGCAAAATTAATATGGAAATCAGTTTCATTTTCGGTGTAATACAAATCCAGATATAAAATATTCCCAATGGCATCATTGATCTGAGCAACCAACTTTCTATTTTCCACCTGATTCCGGAAGAACGTCCTTGAAAAAGAAAAAAAAACAAAAATTTAAAATCACCCGCCAGGAATGTGTCTAAACGCAAATATTTTTAAATTTTTAAAATGCTCAAAATGCTCTGAGAATGTAAAACTCACATGGATCGCATTTTCAATTCTTCGTCATCACCGGTGGTAAGTTCGATGTTTGCCAACCGACACTCAATCGCTTGAAATGGAAAGTGCATGAACTCGGGGAGGATATCCCGGACATCGGTCTCGGAAACCCATTCACAGTTTCCGTAATCGACATAGAACACTTTGACCCTGCATCTTTCAGAGTCCACGTGGGTAACTCTAGCTCGATACCATTCATTATCGAGTGAAAACTTAGCAACGACAATCTCTCCCTCGGCTCTTAACAAATAATCTCCATTTCGATTAAATTTGCCTTTGTACGCGTTTCTGCAATGGAATAAAGTGAGAAAAGATTGGAAAATTTGCAAAATTCGTATTCAACACTTTGCAACTTATCTCCATTTCAATAATTGATAGAAAACTATCAATCACGTATACAAATAATATTGGATATATTGGCAAAAAAAATATACTCAACTGTAACTTAGTTTGAAGAGTTGTCAACTTTTCGCACTCTTCTGGTTCAATTTCACAGTTAGCTGGAACGGAAGAAAATAAATTAAAAACACGAAACCCCTACAAATATTAAATTGTGAGTCCCCTAAAACATTTATGACAATCATGACACTGTTTTGGCACGTGTACACATATTATTAAGAGGCCAAACCGGGAAGTGGAAAAGTGAAGACAAGAAGCAAGCAATGATTTCCATGATACAAACCTTCTTCCTTCAATTTCATCAATGACTTTGGTGAATATGGAAAGTTGACATAAAAATGAACGGGACTCAAGATTGCAGTAATGTCAACAGCAACCCAGCTACCAATGCTTGGTAGTGCAACCACATCGTCGGAACACACCACAGCCTTTACATCTGTCGTTTGACCATCTGAATTTTGACAAAACAATTTGGGATGTTATAGAAACGGCGTAAACCCCATTTCCCCGACTCTCTAAAACGACCACCTTTTGACAAATAACATTTGTTTTGTGTAGAAGGAAACAAATATGAATATAATTTATAATACAATAAAACATCACCTGACGACGGCTTGATATGCTTAAAGTGGCAATTTGGTCCACGTTTGCACACTTGTCCTCTTTGATAAAACATACAGATCTCAGATTCATCACGCGCCTCTGAAAAGAAATGCGATTTGAGATTTTCAGGTAAAATATTGGGGTAAAAAAAGGAGTAAATACTTATATATACTTTTACTTACTATAACCCGTTAAAGCAACACCTGGATCGTCAACGTCAATGGCATAAGAATTTCTTAAGTCTTGAAAGTCTGAGGTCATAGGATCCCACGCCGATAGCTTTTCAAACTCGTCGTTGGTATTGTTTTCAACTATAAAATTAAACACTTTCATACGTGAGTTGTCATATTATCAGATTCCCAAAGTTAAAACTAAATCCATCACCACTAAATTTAACAAATAAAGACATAAAATGTAATCATTACATCACCCTCCCCAATTTGAATTGATGCACATAAACATGGAATTACCTTTCTCGTCAGCCTCGTTTTCATCCTTGCCATATATATTTGAATCTGCGAGCCCAAGCTTGACTATTTCTTCATTGAACAAACATTCTTCGTTTTCCAAATCCCACAACATCACTTGGTACTCTCCCTTTCTAAGAAGAAGAAGTGCATGAAAATCACACGAAAAGTAGCGGAAAATATTTCTCGGCATAATAAAACTTGCGAAATTTTACTTTTGATATTCCTCCGCACTGAATATCTGAATTCGAATAACTTTTTCACCCGCCCATGACTGCAGTGCTTGACCAGCCTCGATTGGCCAGGCGGGAGTGCTTCCGTCTTTCTTGACATCAGGATCACTTTTAGGATATACACTCATCAAAGAACATCTGACAGCTAAGGCTGAAATATTAAAAATCATGCTGTTTACATGACTGGCAAGTTTCTTACGAAAGATAGGAAAAAAAATCATGGATGAACATGCAGAAATCACAGTTTACCTGGATGTTTGTAGAACTTCTTCTTCAATTGTCTAAGATCATTGCTATCAATCCATGCACTATCGCCATAGTCAACATAAAATACATGAACTTTGAATTTTGATTCGAGAAGAGTAGATTTAGTCTTCAATTTCTTTTTTTTCTTCTTCGACTCGTGCTGATAAAAGATAAGAAGGGAGTAATGATGAATGGGACACCGGAAATGTTTTAAAAAAACGTGCACACGTTGCAATGCAATTAACTTACACTTAGTTTTTCTGCAAGATCCTCGATTTCTTTGACATCCAAAACTTTGGCACGATACCACATGCCATTTACTGGAAATTTGGCACACCAAAAAGATCCTTTTGGAATTGAAAGTTTATCCACAAGTGCTAAAGGAGCTTGCGCCTTGGCATACGTGGCATTCAAATCGCTGCATAGTTTATCTATACAAGTGGCTTCTTCAATCACTGGATGAACGTAAAATTCTGAAGGGCTGACCACATGAGCCAAAATAGCATCCTGATAAGAGTAGTCCGATAGGTTGAGCTCAATATTGCACAAGATTGGAAATGGCGACGAAGGTGGTGAATTTTTCTCAATGATCTTGTTGATTGGGTGAATCTTGATCTTCTTCTCAACACTAGAACCACCACCTGCAACAAAAAACATTTATGACATAAAATATATATTCTTGTCTAATTGGAAAAGTGTTAATAACTGATTTTCCTACTGTGACTATCAAGATCTTCCCAGCACTTTATCGTAGGTGGTTTTAACGTCGATGCAGAAATTTGCTTGTCATTGTCACTTTCTGAAGATTCGTCAGGAGCACGTGAGGTCTTGTACTGTCGTTTACTTTTCTTTACTTCGGTTTCTTTCTTTTCAAAGTTATCCAATAAAGGGTTCGTCTTGCTTTTTATAACAAAAGAAACTTTTGAATTCTTGTTTTCTTCCTGTGCAACCTATAAATGCAGGAGGCAATAGTGTGTTAAATTTGAAAACTATCTAAAATTATCTAGGAAGAAATTCAATTTGAAATAACCAATATGCAGAGAGTGCCAAAATGGGACTCGATCAAAATTAGTAAAATTGTATGACCAAAGTTACTCACAATCTGTAATGGAGAGGAGGTCTTATCAGTCTTATCAGTCTCATCGGACATATTAGAAATACTTCTAGAACAGCATTCTGCAGCAATAAAGCAATTTAAAATACTGAAAGAATATCAATATACAAATTAAAGTATGCACTTTAAAAATAAGCATGACACCCATGCAATTTTTTTTTGCTAATCTATTTTTTTCCATGTTTCTGCTTTTCAAAACTTCACAACAAACTGTGATGTGTCCTCAAAAATATTTTGTACCCACAAATGCATAAAAAAAATATATAAAATACAAGTTTGTTAATAATTGTCATTACCTAACTTCAATAATTTCAGATTTATCTATCTCTAAACTTATTAAATCGACGTCAAGTTCTCCAGTTATCAACTTTCGATGTACTATCGCTTTAACGTCATTTCGGCAAGCTAAATTTGAAAATGTTTCAATTTGTTCTTCATCCCACTGAGTTTGGTTAACATGATTCTTTGCCTGTTAAATGATAAAATATATATGTATTGCATATTCAAAACTGTTTTATACTGCAAAACTAGGAATAACAGCATTACACACATTGTGGAGCGTGCAGTGAACCACTAAGCACGGCATCGCGTAGAAAGCCTCATTCAAACGTCGTAGCCGATATAATGGTAATGTTTCGGACATGCCCCTATCGACAAATCTTACAGTAACTGATCCATCGATATATCCTAAAAGCAAAAAAATTGTGAATGCACACCGTCTTATTTTGGTTACTGGTGAAGGTGTTTTATTTCAAATTTAAACTAACCGAGACCCTTTTAAAAAAGCATATGAGACGCCGTGGAAACTTACCAGGAGAAATTGGTCTGTGAACTCTGGTAATAATTGCTCGGTACCAGGTGTTTTCTTTGTTGGATAATGCACAACATGCCAATCCAGCCTTTGGTTTTTCATTAAAAAGCTCCAAGTAAGATCCATCATACCAATTACTGCAAAATTATATGAAAAATGGAAATTGATTAAAAAACCGCATATCTGAAATCTAAAACAACCAACACTTTGAAAACAATCAACAATTAAATTAATATAAAATACAACTTCTTGAATGAGTTATGTTAAATTGACAATACATCTAATTTCCGATTGACTATTTGGTTTTAGCCTTGCAAATTGCATTTTTAAAAGTTCCAAATTTTAATTTAATGAAATTAGTCCAAAAACTTATCATTTTGTTCCTGGTATTCAAACTAATCTACAACCAATAAGTTTTAAAACTTATAAACAAGCAGGAAATACATTGCAACTCAAAACAAGGAACATTTAGCTCATGTTCGGCCTTTTGAAGTCATTATATTCACATTAGAAAAAACGACTTTACAATTTAGACATCTAATTCTACACGATCACTGTAATAAAATGACGTATTTTGCATTAAAACTACTCAAAAATCTCATTTCTACACCCCACAAAATGCTATAAAAAGGTAGCTACAGAACAATTAAATCAGCAATTTCTTACCTTAGTTGAGCTGTAAGAGCTTCAAGGGTAAGCTCATTATTCTTGGGTCGTATGTAAAATGACGAAGGCGAATTAATGTGTTCCACAGTTGCAATTATTACACTCCCCTTATCATATTGCAATTGCGGAAGCGAAAAGGGCATCGTCGATTGGCTGCATTCGGAATCAACCGAATATAGCGAATTATTGTGTTTCCCTTCATTGGAAGTTGTAATCATGTCAGAAACACGGGGAACACAATCATTCGAAACTAAAATGGGAGGAAAACCAGGTGCTACCTTGCCATGAAATTGCCTTCCCTGAACAGCAGGAACATCACAATTGACCAGAGAGAATGACTGAGAAACGTCATGATGATTTTTTTGACCAGCATGAGACATTATGCCGTCAGAAAAATGTGGAATAGTTGGTGCAGAGTTCTTTGCAGCGATTTCAAAATTGGAAGCCGAATTATAGGGCAAGCCTTTAATAGCTGTGTTATCTGAACCATTATTCTCAGGTGTCGTTGTTTCAGGTGAAAACCGTGCATCCGTGTCCAGGCACTGGTCCAAATTCTGCGTGTTCATCAAACTGCTTGGACTAAATTTATCAATAGTCCCAGAAATATTCGGTGCCACATGTTTGTAGATATTCTGCACATGTTTCCGAAAAAGTTCAGTCTCAGGATTGTCACCAGAATCTTTAGGCTCGGTAAGATGGGCTAAGGTATTCACCAGCTCGTTGAAGTTGAAATCTTTAAACTGGAGAATAAGACCGTCGGTGTGATTGGAACCACAATTTGGAAGCAAAGGATCCACAGACTTTTCTCCACATCCAGTTTCAATAGATGAGGAGACATCTTTATCACTCAGTTTACTATTGGTGATGGTTAATTGACTCGTATCATAAAAGGTATCAAATAAGGGTGGCTGGCCAGTGTCAATTGCATTCGGTGAAACGTACTGCTCAAGGGAATTCTGTTGTTCTTGTGTTGATTCACAATTTTGAAAGAATTGGCAGTCATTCCAAAAGCCATTAGGAGATGCTGCTTGCTTTGCTGGCTCCTTATATGGCAGTGGGGAATTGAAATTGTCCAGCACTTCCTCATTCCTCTTTGTATTTGAGCATTCGGCCATGTCCTGAGTGGTCACCACTTTAGTAGAACTAGTTGCAAGATTATGAGGCTGTTGTGTTGATGACAATAATGTTGGAGATTCACATTTCAATTCAGCTGATAAGGGTCGGCCATTTTGGGAAAAATTGTCACTTATCAGTGAGTCGACATTTGAGAGAGCAGAACTAGCTCTACGAAGTTTTATCACATCTGTAGAAATGCTGCTCTGGTAATCCACATCTTCATTTGGATCGCTACCAGTGTCCTCATCTATTAAGAATAAAATGCAAGAAAATTAGATGAGGCATTATTTAAAGATGACTAATTAATTTTTTTTTATATTTTAATTTTATATAGATAGATGATGCTCTTTGAGGCCACATTTAAAGACCCAAAATAAAATCTATAGAGCATACGTTAACTTGCAACTTCACTATACAGTGGAACCTCGCTTAACGAGCACCTCGCATAATGAGTGATTCGCATAACGAGCAATATAAATTTTTTAAAAATGACTAGCTTAACGAGCGTTTGTTTCGCATAACGAGTGACGTGGATAGGGGAATCCCCGAATTGTGCGATGTAACTTTTCGTG
>JAUJYV010001474.1:0-17477 GCA_033995625.1 Ophyiulus pilosus
TGTTCTTGACAATTTGGCCCTAATAAATGGCTGCCCAGATTAACCAGTGTCCAGATAAAGCGGAATCCACTGTATATTCAAAAAAAGGCATTGTTCAAATTCCACAGAGAGCTTATTTGGGCGAGAAACTATGCTTTTGTTGAAAATAAATTATAGCAGAACCCCTCTCTAACCCGTGCTAGTTTGGACTTGAGGTTGATTGGTTAAGGTATAGTCGGTTAATCCGGAGTTTTTGCAGAAAATAATATTAATAAAATATATCAGTAATATATTTAATTTATATACTATTGTTTGTAAATTAGCATATTTAAAATTGTTACCTTTAATTTTTAATTGTCTCTCAAGAAGTGTTCAAAAGTGTTCTGTGAAATTTTTGTTGTATGTACTTGTGTATTTACATGTCATGCTTTCCGTGGTTAAAGTTTACTCCGATGAAACTGCTGGTCAAGCCGGTTAAGAGGGTTTCTACTTTAGTAGAAAAATGCCGTTATAAAGTCATATAATAGACAGTTTTCGCATGCCAACGTCTTTATACTTACCTTAACTTTAATGGCGGGAAGGGAGGAGCCACACATTGAACTACCCAATGAACCAACTAAACATAATGGGTTCGCATGCGTGGTTCTTCCCTTCCCGCCATTAAAGTTAAGGTAAGTGTAAAGACGTCGGCATGCGAAAACTCTCTATTATGGAATTTCCCATGTAATGGCCATATGTATGTATAGTACGCCAGAAAACATTTATGGCTATTCAAGTATATATGTAGTTTGATATCGGTTAGATATTTTTTCAAAGTATTAAGATAGACATATTTTGAAATATCAGAAATACATTCGTATATATGACCATTCTTGTGCAAACATACCATATATTGTACGAGTCGTATATCCAATATATTTTCAAGATATGTGCATATATAATATTCCTACGGATAATTTTATCAAATTCCGAGAAATTCGAGTACAAATACGAGTACAAAAACTTCTGCAAATGTTTGCAAAAGTTACCCTCTTCCCGTACATGGTGTATTTTTGCCCTCAGACTTCACAAAGAATTTTAAATTTATCTGAAATTCCCAGACCTAAAGCTCAGCTACAGTCAACAACCAGAAATATTCAAGCAATCCAAGGCCCACTAAATAATGTGCTAATTATTAGTTGAAAAAACATCTCCGCCAAAACGCACTATATTAACTTGCATGCATCAATCATGCATGCATGCATTGGGGTCAGAAAATGTGATGAAGATGATGAAGGATATGAAAACAGAAAGCAGCCATTTTGACGTCAGGCAAAACAGGCTGCCTCTGTTTTGACGAACAAGAAACGGGTGGGTCGTGTTTAGATATTCTTTCCCAACTTACTTTTCGTTGACTGGAAGAGTGAGATTATCCAACTTGAGCTTATTGCGTTGATTTCGGTCTACTTGATAGAACATTTCCTGAATAACTCCCATGAGTAAAGTGAAATCGTCCAGGTTCAGGCCAGGGTTGACCATCTGAGGAGTTAGGCTGGGAAGGACCTTGCTGGCGATCAGATTCACGGTAAGGCCGTATTTCTTGTCACTTAGAAGTTGTTTGTAAATATCTGTTGATGGGGACGACAACGTCAGACACAAAATTCGGGATGCCAGGGGAATTTATAACGGAGAAATATGAAAATGGAACCACTTACTTACAACCGTCATTAGGATGACAGGGTCTTGAAGTTTCACGTCAGCTAACATGGGTAACACTTCATCTAAAAGTGTGTTCTTTTCCAGTTTATCGATTATTTTTTCAATGCAGGCCAACACCTTAGACTGGACCTAAAACAAGTAAGATTATCAATGTACTTAAATCATGTGATGTTTTTAGATTTTGTCAGAATTCTCTAAATGAGTATACTCATAACTTACGGCCACTTCTGTTGCCTTCATTCCAGCGTTTTTGGTGAATACCAACTTGGCTCTGGGCAGGACCATTTTGCGGATTGCGGCTTCATCCAGGAAGTCCGCAATTGAAGCCACGGCTTGCAAAGCGGCACACTAAGGTATTGACAAGCATAACTTTTCAAGACTGCGTGTAATCCACAAACAATTTGAATTGTTGACAAGTTTACCTGAACTTGAGGAGTGGCAGAATCAAATGCATTGTAGAGCATTGGGAGGATTTCTGATTTGATGTCCTCATCTGGCGTCTTCTCCAACAGGATGTGCAAATTTTCTAGCAGCGTTACTGTTGACTACAAATGCAATACAAAATATCACTGTTTGATCACAGAAATGCCACAGCCTTGTAATGTTAATATTAAACAAAATTCCTATATTGAATATGCTTTGAAATTTCAATGAAACTGCATGAAAGGAATGCATCGAATAGGTGTTTTAAAACTTCATTGACGTCACTGACATATGTGTTGGTTATGCTATATGCATGTGCATGTTTTAATATAAGAGTTTGAGCCAGTCAACGTTAACGATATGATAACGAGAAACAGAGCAGGCGGCCCGAAATGTCATTGGAATGCCATGTTTCGCATAGGGTAGTCCTTGACATTCCGGGTCGCCCGCGCTGCTTCTCGTTATCGTTACCGTTATCGTTTCGTTAACGTTGGCTGGCTCAAACTCTCTATAAACAGCTGTTAGAAACCAAACTTTATAGGAATTTAAGAACACAAGAGAAAAAATAGTGCATAATAAAGAGATCTGTTTAATGAAGATGTGATGTTTGTTTAAACATAGAACAGTTGTAGAAGACAAGACACTTACTTGGATGGATCGTGGCATGCTGAACAGACAGCGTATACTAGGCAGAATGATGTTTACAAACTCCTCTTGAGTGCTCTCCTGGATCAAAACAATGATTGGCTGAAGAGCGGCCGCCAATACTTCTTGAGACTGAATCTCTTGTTGGAGTGAAGGGAATACATGTTGAAACCACAATTTCTAAATTTGTAATACATAAAAATAAATTGTAATTGAACAGTGTACGAGTTTCAGGTTATCAAAACAATATTTCGTTAATAAACTATGGCTGAATATACCTTTGGTACTAAATAGATCATATCTCGTAAATTGTGATAGAAATGTGCTTTCTGCGTAGCATCTTTCATCTGCACAACATCCAGGTATTGTAACGTATGAACCACTGAATCACTGAAGTATTTTGTCTGGAATAAAAACATGTGTAAAATTAACACATGTTGAACGTATGTCAGATAACATTTGTTTAATAAAAAAACATGTTTGCAATAAGCAAAATCAATGAAACTAATCGCAAAATCTCAACTATAGTCTAAAATCATTTTAAATCAATAATACAATATGTTGGTCCCCGATATCTACAACCTTGCTTTCGAAACCATTTATTTAATGCCACTTTACAGAAAATCAATCTATAGTAGTTTGTTTACATTTTCATAGCATTTTTTTTTTGCCTTAAAAGAAACCATTTTTTTTACAATATTTAAAAAGATACGTGCATTAAAAACATTTTGATCAATTTTTTTCCTTAAACACGCAATCAAAACGTCTGACTGTATTTGCAAAAATATATGCAATAAAATCGTTTTAAGCAGAATTTTTTTTTCTTAAAAGTACAGGAAATCAAAATGTTGGACTGTATTTTTTTACCAATAAACCTGGATTTTCCTTAGAGAAAAGAAGTATTTAGTACTGTACATATATAGGGTGATGACAGACTAATGTCAGACATGTTAAAGATACACAAATCTTTAAAGTGGTTTGTTGGATTTTGATGAGTCACTAGAGAATTTGTAAAACGTTCTATCATTCCCCCATTCATACCAAACATTTTATAATTGTCATTCGAACGCTAACTAGCACAATAACAGATAACTGTTTCCAAATTTCTTTCAATGTAGCAATAAAACGCATGCTATCACTTAATATTCCTATTAAATCAGTGTAGTTTATTGTTCGAAATTAAATTTTCATTAAAATAGAGGAGAATTTCATCAATCATTATGCAAGACTATTTCTTGATTTTGGTTAGTTATCCAAACAAGTTTTACAAACAAATCTCTGACAAAACTACTTACCAATGCAAAGAGTTGAGCGCTGGGCCTTTGCTTAATTCCTTTCGCCAGCAACTTCTGAACGGGTTCTTGCAGCGGTCGAGGAATTTTGTCCAGAATTCCACTCAGATTCTCTTCTAGCTAGGAAAGTGGCAAAGCCACCAGTCAGTTTTCAAATGATAATGAGGAGCAAGGAGGGTCGAATGGGCAGACCGAGTGGGGCCCGACTCACCAGTTCCAGTTGTTTGAGGTAGGTGGAGCTGCTGTGGTTGGCCTCGATGAGGGACTTTCCCTTGTTGAAGACGGCGCAGATGAGCATTCCCAGCGAGAACATGTCACTCAGTGGACTGCACGTGGACGTGATTTGTATTTCTGGGGCCATAAAATCGAGATCCGCTTGGGCCATTTTGGCGATTTTGGAAGTCCAAGAATGGCATTGAATTAACGCCTAGCAGACATAAAACCACCTTCGTTAACATGACCAAATCCCGATGGAATCATTACCACAAAATGTTCAATCATTACCATCACGTCTGCGGCACAGGCTCGCTCGATGAATTCCAAGCCTGCCAACTTCCATGTTCCCCGCTTGTTGATGATCACCGATTGTGGACAAACGTTGCGATGAATCACCTGACCCATGTAATGTAAAAAGCAAAGGGCCTCTGTGATCTGTATGAAAGAAAAAACGATATTATTATTTGCATGACACCTTTTGCCACGTGCTTCCACGATGAGGAAAAATAGGAATCAAATGCATGGTTTGGTAATTTTCTGGTGCAATTTTGTACATTTTGTTCATCGCATGCTAATTTTACTCAAAATATTATATGGAAACAATTAAATTATATGCTTGTAAATGGCATACGAAAACAAATGTGCATGGATAAAATCGATTTGAAACTAAAGAGATTTAAACCGATTATGCAAACTACAACGACTATACTAAACGGGTTAAAATTTGCTTTCAATCGTGACCACTGGTTTTGCCATCCTCATCTTTCGCTATCATTTTAAAATCACATTCAACCCCATTCGCATACTTAATTAAATTTATGTCTAAAATTGTTTAAAGTGACGAGTATACACGTATCAGTGTTTACGTGAAATTCATGCTTGAGTGTTAGTCAGGAATATATGCGCATGATATGAGAACATGTGCAGTAAATTTAATTAGCACAAATATACATTGGTATAGAATTCAAGATAGTTTCAGGTTGTCCAGTGAATTTTCTGGAAAAAATTGAAGTTCATTTCAAGAATTTCAAGGCTCACCCCTTAGATTTTCAAGCATCCAACCCATGCCTAATTTCACAATATTTATCCAAAGAGTCCGAAATTTCTTGTAGAGGATTTGAAAAAAACCTTGTTGCTGTTGTTTTTTTATATCGAGTTTTTCCGATCAACGTAAATTTTCCGACCTCAATCGGCAGGGAATTCCAAAGGTGTTTAACAAGAATTTCAAACATATTTTTCAACTTTTCAAAGGTGATAAAATTCCATGTATTTCCCGACGATTTTCAAGGCAACTGGACATCCCGAGTTTCATTAACAACAAGTTTCTTAAATTAATGAATGTGTAAATCCACAGGGAAATAAAATGTTATGTTTACCTGCAGTATTCCATATTTAATTTCTAGATCCAAAAACGTGTAATCCTATAGGGAGAAAAAAACGAAATACATGTAAACAATCATTAAACAAGAAAGTAAACAAAAATAACAATGCAATTTTATAGCGTCAACAAAAATACCCACAGATGTTGGCTTTGTGTTTACAGGCTGCAACCCAGGTTGGGTTTTGTCTTCAGCTGGGTATCCGATGACATTAGCAAGGCTTCCCATGACAGGTTCAGTTGCAAATGCCAATGTTTCACTGACAAACGAAAATTGACAAGCGGTCAAATCTCAAAGGCAATCAATTAATAAACTGATCAACTGACCAACAGAAAATAATTTGCCAAGGGATTTCGGTCACATAATCTTAGCAAAAAGTTCAACAATGTTGCTAAAACAAGTTCACTCTATGCAAGATCAACAGTCCCTTAAAAAAATATAACTTCACAAATAATATTTGAGCAATAAGCACTGCTTTAGTACTATACTATTTTTTACTCCAATTTTGAAAAATATTCCAAGAAAAAAAAAAAAGAACTCTCATGACTTGTCGTTTAGTAAATAATTTAGACGAGACATAGACCATATAATAAAATGTTTCTGACGGATCCTGTGTGGTTAACAAATTGTTGCATTTATATGTCTCATGAGGGCAATATAGAGAAGAAAATGCAAGCAATAATTTGGTTAAACAACGATAAGGATGTTTTGTGTTCTTAAAAAAAGCAGAATTTCTAAATGGCACAGGACTTCTAGTTTATGTACTTGCTTTTGTTCTGGAAAGTTGAACAATGACATTCAAGAAAATAAATTTAAATTAAAATGGATCGAAATCCATTATTTACTGCAGCAGGAACAATCACAATTTATGAAACAATATTTTGTTTGAAGGATGTTTTATCTTTTGCTAGCTTGGTTTTCCGTATTTTTTTCTACCATTGTAGATGTACCAAGTGTTTCATTTTTTTTTTAGTTTTTCAATTAGAAAAAACTGGTTCTCGTCAATTTGTATTTGTATAACTTATTTCAACGTGAAACTCAACCTTGCTTCGCTTAATGCTGAAACAATAGAGAGATTGAGCCAGGCAACGCCTTAACGTTAACCTTAACAAATACACGAAAGAATTCTAAAATTCTACATAAGATACAGGTAAGAAAAACAGGAATTGACAGGCAAACTGTTTGCATTAGCAATGTGACCGCGTACTAGTGACTCCAGTGCTGCCACGTTGGGGTTTTTTTTCACCTGGATTCCTCGATGGTGTGCAACACCGTTAACATTTTGGGATGTTTGAACCTTTCCAGCTCCTTGATGCCCACTCTGAGGATTTCCGTTATGGTTTCTTTCCTGCGCGGTTTGTGCAGTTTCTCCGCCAACTTTTTTTCGAACACGAACACCGAGCATTCCTAAAAGAGGATAAAAAGGGATTCACCGTCACGCACGGGTGCGATTCGAATAATTGAAAAGCAAATACGTCCAATAGGCCCCTACTACAGTATTTTTATACCCCTCACTCGCCCTAGCCATTTGCACGCTAATTAGGTTTGAAGAAACAAAAAGAATATCTGGAAAATTGGCAAGGTCTTCGTGTAAGGGGGTTAATGGGGGCAAATGGCCCATTCTTTTTCCTCCCTCCAACATCGCCTCAACAAAGATCTACATAGATGATAGAAACGATGAGGAGGATGATGATGATGATGGAACGATGATGAAGCGCTAGGAACAGAAAGAGATGTGTACATCCATGGGGGAGCCATTTGTCTTGAAGAAGCACAGGCTAAAGGGGCAGGGGGGTGAAACCTCTCTCCTTGCTTTTAATGGAGTCAAGATTACTTACATCAGATTGGGGAGATTAATGAGGGCACGGGAGAAGAAAAAGGATGACAAAGACGATGGGGAGGGGTTAAGGCTTGTGAGAAAACGCAACAAGTAATAATGGGAAATCGGTAATTCCTAGTGGGGGGAAAAGCAGCGATTCGTGCGAAAAATAGGCTGAAGATGCATCTGGTGGGCCGGACAAGATGGCAGCGATCGCTCCGATGGATTCTGCTCATTAATGTTTAATGATGATAATCAGACAGTTGGGTGCAACTTAATCACGTTTCGCTTTCTCTAATTAAAACTCGGGTGCGAGGTAGGGAAGCGCGCGGAATTGGGTGATAAAATTAAGATGAAGCCCAGAGCAGATTAAGGCCAGGGCCGTCAGGAGGGCGTTGTGCATAGGGGGTCAAGACTACTAAAAATTAATTCAAATGCATCTTGCATGGTCAAATGCCACAACGTAATTACCGATATTGGCAGGAATCCGCTATAATTCCATTCGCTTATAACCATGCAATATGGCTAACAATAAATTGTAGGTTGATGTACAAGTATTATACAAGGCGCGTTTTTTAAACACGGAAACGGGATTATATGATTTAGTAGCTACAAGTGGATTTTTACCAGTTATCATCAGCCTATATCGGGTCTGATGTTACGTGGGAGTGATGGACATTGGGTGTATAGAAAAAAAAAATCTTGTCAATTGTGAGGTTCTCACTGCTGAAATTCAGAGGAATCTATGGCAGGTTTATGACCCTAACATTGACAGATGATTACGTTTATTTCGATAAAGGAGGATCATGACGCGATTGATGGCAAATGCAACCGTCGACCTACAGTGATCACAACTGATTTTTCAGTTGATTTTTTTTTATATCAGAACGGCCCTTACTATAAAAACGCGTCGTTGTTATTTTAAAAAAAAATCGTTTTAAAGATGAATTAAAATTATTTTTTACCTTTTGGAAAGGACATTATTTTATCCCTAAATGGGCAAATTGAAATATTTCATAACAATTAATGCATAAATCGATGAGCACAATGTTTCCCATTGTGCTTATTTTCATTTTTGTTATTGTAAATTTTGTATACCTTGTTAAATAAGTCAAGTATGTAAGTAAGTAGTATATTAGGACAGCGGGTGGTGGCCCACGGACCCTTACCACCCACTTACGTCAATCGGATGCCCTATCAAGTATGCATGCAAACGCAGATAACGAATTTGCTTGTTTTCTTTTAAAATGATGCTTTCGATGTAACTTGTACGATGATGCAGTTCTGTTGTATAGACATTTTCTACCGAATAATGCAAGTTAGACTGTAGCCTTACTCAGAAATTTAAAGTTTTTTGCATCAACTATATGAAATGAAGTGCAAACAGTCTGTGCAGTAGGTTGTATATAGCTGCAGTTATTTTTAAATAATATGGTTTAAGGACCTATATAACGTACAACGAACTCCCTACGATAATACTTAAATAAACTGCATAATATGTCAATGGTGGGCAATCAAATGACTATATAAGAAAATTGACAATAGACGGTTGAAGAGAAAAGTTAAATTACATTTAAGGTAGGCGTTAACCCCTATTCTTGTACCGTTTATGAGTTATTAATTGCAAAAAATAGCAATGTAAATAAAAATTGTGTATTGCCCTTCACGTGTTTTCTCACGAGAAATGAATGAAACGAGTTATTTCCATGCATTGTATTACACTTGCATGTTAATACGCATACAAATTGTTTCCTCTTTTTTTAAAGATACCATAGTTTGGACTTCGTAACAGCCTTAAATTACCTTTGTTTTCGCTAAAATTGACTTATAAAACAGTTATTATTAGAGATAAAGAGACATTCAACAAAGGCAATGCTACAAACAAGGTACGTTAACCTAGCAACTAATGTCTTCAAAATGGGTTCTGGGGCACTATGTGTCTCAGCACATCTCGAATGTCTTTGGCTGTAGTTCAATCAACCTTTTAAAGCCCTTTTAATACTTTAAGATTGCCTAATGGGAATTTATTTCATCAATGTGCATGCAATCATGTGTCATCAATATGCATCAATGTTGACGTCATTGGTACAACAGCATGCCCAAGAGATCCTCAATGAATGTAAATGTAAATATAAATATGTAAGTATCAATGTAAAATGAAATGTAAATATGAACATCTCGATGTAAAATGAAATGTAAATAAGAACATCTCGATGTAAAATGTAAATATAATGCTCGAAAATTTGATAAAAAAAATGATACAACTCATATCGACAGATTTACTAATGGAACTTTCCTCATTTCAATAATCATACAAACAACATTTAAAAAATAGTATAAATCGATTATCCTTTAATACCAAATTTGCGAACGTCATGATGGTGATATATTGTGAATTCAACTTTTTTTGGATGTCTGTTAAAAAACTACCCAAAATACGCCATTCTCAAGACGTAGTAATTGTAGTAGCTGTAGTGTCGTCCTCAATCAATGTAAAGTGCAGCAGTGGAAAGATCCACTGAAACTACAGACAAAGAAGACTGCGTGATTTTGAAAGACTGCCATTAAAAACAACAATATCAATAAATGCACTTTATAGCCGCACGTATTTTACAGTAAATTGATGACAAAACTTATTTGACAACATTACATTCACCGTATAGAGACAAGTTGAACTGCAAACAGACCGACATCTTTAACCCAGTCATAACAATTCAAAGCCGGATTCTGCCTTTTGTGCACAATCTTATCCGCATTCAGTATCTGCATCATGTTGCATTTTTTTTGTGTATGCTTGTTTTTATGCAGTAACCAAAACGTGAGAGCACAAACCAGTTTCGATCGAACAAACAGATACACTTTCAATTTAGAATTAGTTTTCTACTAAGGAAAAAGTTACACAATTTGGTGCAAATGACTACATATTGAATGACACTTGTGAATATATTATATACAGGGTGGAACAGTATTCCTAGTCGCCTTAATTTGTTTTCTTAAATCTTATAGTTATGAAAATTCTGTTAATGCAGTTAAATAGGAACTCGTGTGCTCTATACACTGATGTTGTTAAATTTGACCTTAACCAATTTTTCACGGAAATTCAAATAATAACTTTTGACCCGTAACACTTAGGATAAAATGTCAAATTAGGAAAAGGAAGAGAATGGTCTGTTTGTATGAAATAAACTGTTTTCGTCTTCATTGGCAATTATCTAAACTTGTTACAATGCTATTAAGAACTTACGAAGAAGCCAAATAGGTCGCTTCACCGCAGTACAGCACTGTGCTGCAGTGTAGCTACCATTTGGCATTTCTCTCAGTTTAAAAACATTTTAACTTTAAATAATTTCCAATGAAGACGAAAACAATTGATTTAATTCCTTTTCCTAATTTTAAATTTTGTCCTAAGTGTTACGGGTCAAAAGTTATTGTTTGGATTTCCGTGAAAATAGAGCACGCATGACTTCCTATTTATCTGCATTTACAGAATTTTCATAACTATAAGATTAAAGAAAAAAAGTGGAGTGGCTAGGAATTCTGGTCCACCCGGTATGTATAGCGCCCTCTACACACCTCAGATATTTCTTTCAATATGCGCATTTTTTGCTGCCACATTTCATGAATGCATCAAATTGATGTTGCTTCCGAAAGTAATTTGAAATTCTTTTTAGCTCAGATTCCCCATTGCCATCATAATAGGGTATGACAACGCATGGCATTTAAGGGAATGTCGTACTCAAAATTTCACCACTGGCAAATTTAGGAAAACATTACATTGAATATATAGACTACAAAAGCGACAGAAAACTATAAATAAGGTATTTCCATTTGAAATAGCGTTTTTTATTTATACATTCAGAAAGAATAGATTCACCATGAATGTTTTTAACCCTGTTTCTCAAAATTTCAAAGTAGTTCAAGATTTTCACCACAAAAAGCTAGCTCTTAACAGATCTACTTAATATCGCACATCCGCATTTAAATACATCAAGAGTGGAAAAAGTATATATGCTACTTATATGGAAAATGCAATATATAAACAAACAGCACATATAGATGACAAACTTATCCAAAAATGATCATACATGTATGTATATGCGGATGTATGACCATGTATGTCCATATATATCTATGTTTCCAATGTCTGTTATGTCCATATGATCTGATCACATGGATCACATATATACTGATTTGTATTTCTGTATTTGTATGTGCCATAGTAATATTTTGAAAAAAGTTCAAAGACCAAGATTTATTCCATATATCGACCTAACACATCTAGTATAGGGCCATACATGATTTCAGACGTATATGTAAAATATCATATATGGACGAACTGTATATGGTGCATACTATTGACTTTACATGTATATGGCCCAATATAATTTTTCCAACCTGGACGGTTATACTAAAAATCCACTTTTCACAGATTTCGACAACTGTGCTTGGACACAAGCCATTCCTTCCCATTGCTTCAAATGTTCATATTATCAAGGGACCGTGTTAAAATTGCACCATGGTACATCTGAGTTCCTTAGAAAATGCTCACATCCCATTGTCTTCAGAATCATTTAATACCTTGCATATTTGCACAATATAATGCCGAAAACTGTGCTCCAGTAGCCATACAGAGTTCACGCTTTCATTGTCAGTACCGTCAAAATAAATCGCCAACAAGTTTGGAATGTTAATAACGTTCAGATGTGCATCAGTGCCATTGTGGTGTACGAAATCCATGCGGTCAAATCCAATCAAAAAGGTCAAAGTGCCGATTTGGCCATAACTCGACTATCCCTAATACGATATCAAAATTCAAAAAACTCGGTCAGGATATTTTTCGTATAAATCGCAGAAATGGCATTGCGTGCAACTCCTAGCAAATAGGAAAAGTGGAAAAAAGATCTTCATTCTTCATCAAACCAGCCTGGAGCAACCCTCGTAGACATTCGCAGATCGATAAGCAACTATAGTTCCATTATTAGTGAAAAAATGGGCACTGATTTTCAAAGCAACTGTGAATACTTCCAGAAATAGATATGAACCACTGTTAACTAAAGGTTTCTCTGCACCCGCACAACACATGATTTGGAACAAGCTTTTACCAGAAGCGCCGACTAGTGGTGCCCTACTTAAAGAGGTTTTTGCAGCTGCTGGCGTTAATAATGGAAGAGGAATTCATACAATTCTTGCCTGAAGTAAAGTCAAGATTAATAGTATGATAAGAAACACGCCATAGGTTTCATCCAGAACATATTTAGAATAGTAGGGATGTCACACTGTAACGTCTCTATAATTTAGGACCTCTGTTTGAAAGGAGAATCTTACGTAATCTAATAGTGGCCTCTAGAGAGAATTTGTGAAATGTTTTTTGCTCATTTAGTTCTAATATCCAGTGGCGCCATCATCCAGAACCTTGTATGTTACAGTAGAAGAAACGACTTAACGAATATAAATTTAGATTAGTTTCCTATAATGTGTTTATCAACAATGTTAGTGTCGAAAATGATCATTATCAATTACAATTGCTTCGCTAGGAATTTCAATGCAACTTAATCCAAGGTTTCAGATTCTAATCTGAATGTTCACACTTCTAATCCTTTCAATGCTTTTGTGGCTAGTTTTTTAGAATTTACATTGTGAATTTAGCAAAATCTGTTAAATCCATTGCTGCTTAGCATGTCACATGCACGCAGTTGGGATTTCAGTGTATGTAGGATATGTTTAACATGGCGCAATGATACTTAGGTGGTGCTTTAATATGTTTACTGCATGTCAACCAAGGAAACTGGAAATGTATTCCAGGAGCACTATTCCTTACAAAATTGTATAACTTTCTGACAAGCCAAACGCGATTTTATAAAGTAAGGAAAATCACCCCTATATGTATAGGGTTGCCATAAATGCCAAGCATTGATACGGGGCATTTAAATGGCAAATCAAAATTGTTTCAATTATCTCCACTGACTACCTATTTGATACTATTATGGAAATTTTTCTCTAATTGCTATCTGGAAATAACATTTGTTGTAGGAATTTTGTTCAACATTTCCTTTTAGTGTAGCTAGTATGCATTTGAGTTTCAATTGACTTTTGTTTGAAAGTCATACTGAAAATTACATGTGTGAGACAATGAGATTTCATGTTAAAATTATATTTTTGACAACATTTCATAAATTTCTGAATTACAAGACATATTACAAACAAAAATGAGGTTTGTCTATGTTATCAGTTTGATGCCTTAAATTCGAAGTAGAGCTAAAATTTGTTTAAAGATACCAGTTATCTCCTCAAGAAGTTCTGATATAGATGTGTCATTAGAAAATTGAGTCAGTCAACGGCTTAACGTTACCCTTAACGTTAGAGGCGAGAAGGGAAGAACCACGCATGCGCACTCATGACGTTCAGTTAGTTCATTGGGTAGTTCAGTCCGTGGCTCCTCCCTTCCCGCCTCTAACTTTAAGGCGTTGGCTGGTCAATTTCTCTATTAAATAAATCGAACGAAAACTTCCTCTTGACGTCACTGGCCTTCCATAAACTAATTATTCAATTTCTTTTTTTTTTAGTACAATTATAAATTCATCAGACAAGCTTTTCTGCTAATTTACAAGTTGACAACAGGCAAGAAGGTCCTTCGAGAATTCGGCATTGCACTGCATGTCAGTTTACTATTTATGAAACTTTGCACTTTGCTTTTCGTAGCTCATTTACCTTGGGGATTTCAAAATCAAGAACATTTATAAATATTTAATTTCTTATTCTAAATGAACATACTTCCGTATTTCCCATGCTGTTGCATCTTTGCAACAATAGATTTATAATTTTTAAAGGAATCAATAACATGAATACTCAAAAAGTGTAGGCTAGGATATAGAGTAATTAAGAGGAAAAAATGTTGCTAAAGATATATTGCTTATTTTTTAATTTAATTTATTTATTTAAAAAAAACCCATGGATTTAAAAAATGTGATAAAATACTAGCTGTGGTCACCGATTTTGATAGATTTTATGTGAGTATGTAAGTGCGCTGGAGCTCATGTATGCACATTTACGTAAATTCTACCCAAATAGATTTCCAGCTATGGTAAAATCCGATTCCATGACTACATCTACAGTGTTATTACGGTATTGATATCCTCTAGCTAAAACAAAGAATAAACCAATAGGCAAAACGTTAAATTCCAAGACTTCGTGAAAAACTGAGCCGATGAGCACATCTGCTGCCCAGAGGGCTATCCATATCTACAAATCCAACTCAATCGAGCCAATTCGCATTTGGATTTTTATTTTTTCTATGTCATCTGGGACAGTTTCGTTATTTCACTTTTCAAAAAACCTCTAGAAAAATTATTCCTAAAATAAGCATAGTGGAAGTAGCGATTGACCATCCCTTACAGAACTTTTCAGACACAATATTCTTCACGGTATGTTGAAGCACACAAAATTAATTTCTAAAAGGACTTCAAAATAAATAAAGTCGAAGACATCATACAGAGGATGCTCATGGCGAGAGCTACAAAATCCAGGTTTAAGAGTATAAAGGAGTGGTGGATGATTTTCCCATCAAAACTTAACATTACAGGTCACGTGGATTCCCCAGACAATTTCGAGTATTTACAGGTCTTGAATTGGCACTCGTCCGATTCATAAGCTATCCAATAACGGAGTATCGACGAGAACGGAAATGATGCTCTCATCGAACGTGTTGGGCCTTTCAATTTCTAGAATTCATCCAACTTAATAGATTTTTTTTTTGCTCCACAACTGGAAGCCAGTTCCGTTTAAACCTCCATTCGTAATTTACTCTTAAGCTCTACATTCCAATGATATATAACGGTGACACGTGGGTTGGCCATATTAAAAAAAACTGCAGCCTAATAAGCGTGATGCAGCTTACTACATGTATATAACGGCAATGGAAAATTAACCGATTAACCGTATAATTTAATAACTACTAATTATCCTAGCGTCGGTAACAATCTTAAAGAATATGTAGCAATATTCACTTGTACAAATAAATTTCGTACTAAATTAAATGCACATGGTAAATGTACTATTTTCATATAAGCGAATAATACATACTTCACAAGAGAGGCAAGTAGTTACAGCCGGAACTGCTGATTTCAGCGGATGTGAATGTGCGCACGCGCCTGATTACTGGGAAATCAGTTCACATCCGCCGGCTGGTGTTCAAGTCTCTCGTGCAAAAGATACATTTGTTATTTAAACACTATATCTTTTGAAACACATGTTTGAAGGATGGCGAATCGTGAAATTTGATTCACCATATGGATTTTATACATATAACGCCCAGCACGACATATATTCGAATTTGATAATCATTGTTGGAACCTGGTACGAAGCAAAATCTGAAGTTACAGAAATCTCTATGAAGCAATAAAATGGATAATATGGGAACTCGGTGGCTATTTGAAGTGTGAATGCTATTTATATCTGATTTATATCAGGTAAAATTAATTATCTCAACATATTAATTTTACAAGTTTATCTTGTCTTGATATAATTAAAGTTGTCCTGTCTAGTAGCATATGAAATGGCTTTTCTTATACTACTTATAATAAGAGTAGACAATAAATGCTCTTGTTCATAGCTCTTTGCACAAAGGTTAGCATAGAACATGAAAAAAAAAACAGAATACGTTTCGTTATTTGAGCATTATTGATGCAGAATTAAAACCTCTTTTTGTTGAAAGGGACGAGGGAAATAATGCAAAATCTTCAGCATCGCCTTTAGTTATCAAGACTATGCTCGGTTTTTATATCGTTCTTCTTGGAATGAATGGCACGAAAATTCTTAATCCTCAGCATTATATTTGCACGACGAAACATTCTTGGAATGACTAAAAACGCGAATAAATAAGGGGAAAATCGAGCCTCCCAGTCCCCAGAATTCCTGATAACTCTATCGCATACAAATTACAGGGATTAAGTTGCACCATATTCCGATCTAAATTGAGAGATGTTAAAAAATTCGACGCCAAAACGATCGTCAATTCAAAAAAAAAAAAAAAAAAAAAACCTCGTTAAAACGTTCTATTAAAGTCCATGTGAATTCGAATGGCATCGCCTTTTCCGGGCAGCTGATCTATAATTCAACAGATGAAAAAGCATTGAAAAACCAACGCAACAATTCCACCAGAAAGGAAAACAAATCCAAAAAGACTCTTTCAAAGAAGCATTCAACATGTTGATCTGCAACAGTTGAGGCACTGATACAATACTGTACACAGTATATTAAACTGAATATGTTGAAGTCAACAACAAATGCTTTATTTGTTCCATTAATACGTACTGTATACTGAAATTCACTGGGGAATTCCTCGATGTTTATGCTGGAGCACAACGCAATAGAATATCGTAGTATTATATATATAGTACTTACAAGATTTCATGTCATAATACAGTACAAATATATCATTCCTCCAAAAAATGTTTATCAAAGAATATCAAACTAACAGCGGAACCAAACCTCATTATTTACCTATTTTAATGTCTTCCTGAACATACAAAATTCAAGAAAAATGATCACACAATTTCAGGAAATGATGACAGAAAATCCAGTATTTGAATACAAGGGACCAAATTTATTGCCCAACCACTGTATCATTCCATTTACAAGAATGATTATTGGAATTAAATAATATAATTATTTATAAAAAAAAGAATAAATATACCAAGCTAAAGGCTCGTACGTCACAAGGGGGCGCTGACAGAGAAAAAGTTGAAATTTTACCTTACTAGAATAAGAATTGGAGAGAAAACTAAAAGGGTTCCTACCTTTTTATCGCACCTTCTGATGGCGTCGTATATCTTCCACACCAGTTCGGGTCCGGCCGATCCCACCTGCCGGCCAATGTCGTACTGTTGCATGATGGGATTGTTGTCCAGCACGTGCTGAGGAGCCTGCTTGAATTTGAACATTTCTATGGCAGGCATGGGCAGCGAACGGGAGTGCGACGAGGAAGAAAAGCCTGGGGTGGGTGCTGCGAGGGGCGCGGGCTGTGGGGTA
>JAUJYV010001475.1:0-17473 GCA_033995625.1 Ophyiulus pilosus
CCTTGACCACTGAATCAGGTACGCGATTCTCAACGGCCCTTGCATCTCAGGTGCAGACCACCGAAACAACAATATCATCAGGGTCCCCTCTTGTTTCAAGTAAAACCTTCTTGACCACTGAGTCAGAAACGCAATCATCAACTGTCCGTTCTTCCCAAACACTGACTACAGAAACTGCAGTATCATCTGAAGTTACTCTTGCTTCAGTTGCAACCCCCTTGACCACTGAATCAGGTACGCGATTCTCAACGGCCCTTGCATCTCAGGTGCAGACCACCGAAACAACAATATCAGTGCTCCCTGTGGTTTCAAGCACAACCTTGACCACTGAGTCAGAAACACAATCATCAACTATCCTTTCTTCCCAAACACTTGCAAAAGAAACTGCAACATCATCAGAAGTTACTCTTGCTTCAAGTACAACCCCCTTGACCACTGAATCAGATACGCGATTCTCAACGGCCCTTGCATCTCAGGTGCAGACCACCGAAACAACAATATCATCAGGGTCCTCTCTTGTTTCAAGCAAAACCTACTTGACCACTGAGTCAGAAACGCAATCATCAACTGGCCTTTCTTCCCAAACACTGACAACAGAAACTGCAGTATCATCTGAAGTTACTCTTGCTTCAGTTGCAACCCCCTTGGCCACTGAATCAGGTACGCGATTCTCAACGGCTCTTGCATCTCAGGGGCAGGCCACCGAAACAACAATATCATCAGAGTTCCCTCTTGTTTCAAAAACAACCTTCTTGACCACTGAATCAGAAACGCAATCAACTGTCCTTCCTTTTCAAAGACTGGCAACAGAAACTGCAATATCATCAGCAGTTTCTCTTGCTGCAGTTACAACCTCCTTGGCCAGTGAATTGGAAACTCTATCCCCAACTGCCCTTTCTTCACAGGGATTATTCAACAATTTAAATTCTACTTCGACGACTATATCTGAAACTACTCTAACTTCTCCAGTCGTGACAAGTACCACTATCAGGTCCCCAGGACAACTTACATCTTCTGAAAGGCCAGTTCAGCCAGACGTTCAAATACAAATTTCAATTTCGATCGACATTGACAGAGCTAACAGGGTGGCGGAAGAAGAGGAACTATAGATATAAACTTTTGTGTTTTTTCCTTAGTTTAATTCTCATCAATTTGTGCATAAAATTCAACGATTGTTTAATATTTGAATTTTATCTTTAATGATGTGTTCCATTTATCACAAGTAATGCATTGTAATTGGATTACTGATATGATACAAGGGAAAAATCCATTATGGAAACTTAACTCAATAAGACTCTCTACATATAAATAATTTGGGCAGTTTACACAAATTTATTGTCATGAAATGTCAACAGAAAAAATAAACAGTATGATCGCAGCAATTACTTATAACAATGAGAAATTTATACCAACAATGACAAAACAGCTTTTAATTAATAATCATTAAATTCATTCAATATCTTAAGATATTTGTTTTAAATGATGGCATCAAAAGAATATTCTAACGCAAGCTGCACAAACGATTATATCGTGATAACAGTGTTTAAACCATGCATTCATGTGGAGAACATAATATAGATACATTAGTTGCAACAAGATACATATACGGAATGGAGTTGCGAAACATTACTTTTTCCATTTCTTGGATTGGAAAAAAATGTATTTGAAGATTTATTTTCTACAGTATCTTTCGATGTATACAATTAGACACTCTTAGAGACAGCACTTCAGTTTGGTAACTGGGTCTACTGTGCATGTTTTCTTTAATGCCTCGCATTGAGTATTAGTAAAACATTGAAGGTCGGAAGAACCACAATGTACCATGGCTGTTCAAGTAAAGGTAATAAAATCTGGATCATTAGCTAAACTAAGCTTGTCATCAATAAAATATGAAAAATAGAGCTAACCTGTGGTTGTAGAGGTGCTGGTGGTCGGCGTTGTAGACACTGGTTTACAACAATACGCAGATTTAGCAGTATCCAGACAACAACTGGTGCCGGGTGCGCAAGAGGTATCACTAAGGCATGGCGTATCAGTGGTTTTGCAAGAGCAACCTGGATCAAGTAAGAATTAATTTATTACAAGAAGGATTAAACACACAAACGCTTAAGAATTTTATAGCTTTAGTTAATCTTTGCTTTTCTGACTGTTAGATTTTGGTAACTTACCTGCACTAGCATGAGTTATCTTTAGCTAAATATGGTTTGGTTTATTATTCCGTCATAAAATAAAAATATTTTTATAAAATCTGATCTTAACATTTTGTAATTAAAAATGCTGTAACGAGGCAAGAATTCTTACACAAAATCTTTACATTAAACGTCAACTACGCGTATTTTGAACATATTTTTCAAGCTAAAACACATAACGTTATAAATAAAATACTTTACAACAACAACATTTGAAGTGCATCATGATAAATTTACATGATATACATGAAGTTGACTGAAATGTTACCATCGGTATTTACAGGAACCTTGCAGCATTTATTTCCTCCTATATCACAACAAAGTCCATTTTGACACTCGCCATCGCTTCTACAAGGTTGGTCGTTCTCGGAACAGGAAGTAGTGGGACAGACTATATAAAAAATAATATCATCAAATATATAACTTGTACGACTTGTACATGAAAGTAAAATAGAAAAAAGTATGACATTTAATTCATTCTTACCACCGGGGGAAACTGGGGTACCCTTGCAGCATTTTTCTCCTCCAAGTACACAACACGAAAGTCCATTTTTACAATCGCTTTCGGCATTACAAGGTAGATCATTGATGGAACACGAAGTAGAGGGGCAGACATCTTTAAAAAAATAAAGTAAAGATAACTACTATAAACTCGCATAATAAAGTATGTTAAATTAAATATTGCTAGACATTGTATGACATGATTTTATGAAAACGTTCATCAATGTTATCAAAGCGTAATAGAAAATAATGACGCTGCATTCATTTATATAAAAACAGGAGAGTTAACGTACCCCTGCAGCATCTATTTGCTCCTAGAGCACAACATTGATGTCCAACATTTTGACAATCGCTATCGTATCTGCAAGGTAATTCAATTTCGGAACAGGAAGTAGAGGGACAGGCAGCTTGAAAATATAAAATAATAAAATATATATAAATCTGTATATTATGTTAATTTAAATATTGCCAGGCATTGCAAATAATAATTTTATGGAGGTTGCCATCAACGATATCAATGCGGAATAGACTGATATAACGTTGCATTCATTCTTACCACTGGGTGGTGGTGTTGGTGGTGGTGTTGGTGGTGTTGGTGGTGCTAACGGAGCCTTGCAGCATTTAAATCCTCCTAGAGCACAACATAAAAATCCTTTACCACATTGAACATCATCTTTGCAAGGATCGTCATTGGCGGAACAGGAACCAGCTGGACAGACATCTTTAAAAAAATTATAACAACAATTATACATGTAAAGCTGTGTAATATGTTCATTTAAACATTACAAGGATTTATAACTGTGCTGCCCGTCTATGATAGTAAGGCTGAGTATTAAAGTTTTCTACAGGTCACATTATTTTGGAAAAATTCGGTAAATTGTGTGATAATTTGGCATTATTTAAGTAAAAATATTTTTATGGAATAAAGTAATCAGTTTTTCAAAAATTGGCTAAGTAAAAAAAACATGGAAACTGAACTGTGGAAATCATTTAAGAGTGCATTTTAAAATGTAAATATCAGCACTAACTAAAGCAAGAAGAGAAAAATGAATTTACCTGCGTTTTGCACCTTCACAACCAAATGTGTGAGAAATAAAGCACACAAAACTTTGAAGCTCATGATGAACATGTATTTGTCAGCCTCGACGCAAAGTGAAGAGAAATTTGATTACGAATAAGGATGATTCTGTTTGGGAATGTTTAAATAGTATTATTCGAAGGTCAGCAAATTTGTCATAAATTTATTGGTCAAGTAGATTGGTTCTAACGCCAACTAAAGCGGCATTTTTCAACAATTGAGGTGCAATTTAAGTTTCCAACGATATGCAGGCTATTGTAACTCAATACATATTTATAGTTTATGATCAATAAAATTTGTTAGCAGAACATACGGAATTTTTGCATTTAAAAGCTCAGTATAATGAAACAGCTGCGTCCAAGTTTACCACACCACGAATTTATTGAACACATTACCGAAATGTTCAAAGACTGGCATACAGTAAAAGTACCATTTTCTTTCTTTAGCTTATAATAAAAACTGTTAGCATCCCAGTCATAAATTGCACTCTTCCGTAATTCAACTAATGTTTGATGAATGCCATTTACATAAAATTATCTTTAAAATATATCCCGGTATTGCCATTCATATCTGCTTATGGCTTCTTGTATACAATTTTTATAATGATATATTCCCAATTCAGGGACACAAAGTATTCTCAATTTTATCGAATTTTAATATGGGAATTTACATATACAAGACAATGATCCTTAGTACTTCCTGTAAAACCAAAGAACTTCCTGAGTACATGAACGATTTTTCTTATCATCTAATTTTCATGATAACAAATTAAATGCAACTTATCTTGTAAAAAAAAATACTATAATTAAAATACTTCAAATACATAATAGGGAAATTTCGATGTAGAAATATTTAAAATAACCAATCAAATTTGTAGTTGTTCATATGGGAGGGGTCAATCCTCATTGCATATAAACAATTGTGAAAGTATTTCTAAATTATTGCTTCTTTTGTTTTCGTTTTGGTTCTACTTTAGGTTTCCTGATTAACCTACAGCACATTTTAATAAGATAGTATAAAATGCTTATAAAAAATAATAGAGCTAATACAAATGCTCCAATAACATCAAGCAGAAAATACTGAAAGAAATTCAAGTGTTCCGCCGCACTTTTCAAATGTGGCGCACCCTTGTGGCGGATGACATATTCTACCCAATAGACAGCTTTGTCTATAGGATGTTGTGGTTGGTCCTTAAGTAAGCTGGAGGCCAGGAGGGCGCTTTCCTTAAACCTGGGGAGAACCAATATTACTCTCTAAATATTAGCACTATAGTTTATGCTCAACTTTTGAAATAACTCCATGTGCTACCTTCATAAAATCATGAAATAATATAAAGAAGGATAGGCTATCTTACCTTTTATCGGTGATCATATCGTTAATCGATTTTAACAAATCATCAACAGTAAAGGTACTCCAATCCAAAGAAATTCCAAAACCCTTGGCTTTAGCATATCCCATGTTAGCCAACTGATCTGCACTTAATGGAAAACCCAATACCGGACATCCATGGTAAACAGATTCCAAAATGCTCAAGCCACCGCCATGGGTGATAAACAAACGCATATTTGGATGAGCTTATTACCAAAGAGAAAAAGAAAATTCACAACAATTTTCAGCTATTGATGAAAAATCATAAACCACCAGTGAAGTGCAAAAACATTAGCAGTTCTTCTACGATAGTAGTGATTTTATGCAAGTTTTTGGCCAAATTTCCCCTTAAAATCTCACCCAAACTCATTAGTGTAAATTCAAAATTGCGAAAATTCAAATTTTACGAACAGTGATACATTTTCATATGAAGAAACTTACCTAACATGTCTTGCTGCGGAGCCCATTTTGTCAACTTGATGTTTTTGGGAAGGTCTGGAATTTCTTTTTCATATTTCCATAAAATCTGTTGAGGAAGCTTGGAAAAAGCTTCTATCATCTTTGCTCGCATTTCCAAAGGCATTTCCTCTCCTTTGGTGGCAGACCCGAGAGAAAAGAAGATAACTCCAGCTTCACCAGAACGGTTAAAAAATTCTGCCAACTCCTGTTTAAGATATTCAGATCAGTTTTCAAAGTTGAAGCTTCACAAATCGATCCACATTGCCTACTCACCTTTGGCAGTGGTTTGTTGGCTTTACAATGGGCACATGCGAATTCAATCTTGTATGGCATGGAGGGCATGCTGGTGTAAATGGCTGGATGAGTATGGGTCATGGCAAAGGACACGTTGCGTTCTAGTTCCAGGACAGAGGGAGAGTTTGGCAGCACAGTGCGGATGAATTCGTCATGCATGGGAAAAATGTACCACCTTCTCACGACCAAGAAAAACATGCAGAGTAGGGTGTTGAGGGCCCTTTGGTAAAAATTCATGTTGGGATGTGACTCGTGCAGACCGGAATTCAGATACGAGTAAGGGTAGGGGATGTTCATGTTCCACGAGATGGGGGTGAATAAAATAGAGGGGGAAACATAGATGGCTGGAACACCAAGGTGGTGGGCGATGGGCAACAAGTACTCGTTGAAAATTGCGTCCACTATAACCGCATCGAACTTGTACTTTTCCGGGTGTTTCAAGATATCTTTAACATGCGAAGTATTGTAAACTGAATCTCGGACTATGTTGATCAAGTTCATCATAGCTTGCATGTTTGAAGGCTTTCCCATGCTACCGTTGAAAAACGAGAAATCCTTTTCTGATTTACTCTCTATTTTGGACCTCATTTCGGTGAAATTGATGTACAGATTTGTTATGCCTTTCTGTTCCTTTTCTACATGAATGCCTGATAAGTACGTTATCTAGAAAATATGAATGAAATGCTTAAACAACGACTTCAGTTTAGGCAATTTTTGGAGAAGGTGCCAAAATGTTTCACACAGTCATCTGGTTTTAGATAATGGCTCTAAAAACCTATTTTGAAATTTAAAATTCACTATTACCTTATGTCCATTCTTTACAAGCCCATCAGCCACTGTATCCAGGATAGTTTTGTGGCTTTTCGAATCGAATGGCATTATGAATAAGATGTTGTACGCATGGATCTGACTAATGGTCAAGGAGACCAAGAAGGCAACGACTAATAGACTTTTCATTATTGCTGCTGGATTAATAAGAAGAAATTAAGTTAATTAGCTATATGCAATTGCCAAAGAGAATTCTGACATGTATATCAAAGCATTCAAGCATTAAGTCAATCATAAAAATAATTATCCATCCGCTAATGATTGTATTATGCACTTATATGAATGTACTCGCAGAATACATCGATGCTAAACATGCATGCAACTAATAGCTTACTCCAAATATTGATTTATCCTCATGCTTTTCTAAATAAACAAATTAGACAGTGTCATCTAGACGAAATGCAGAAAGTCAAAGTTTAAAATATAGACTTCTAGAAGATAGTTTTCATATTGCACTACATTGCAAACATATTTCGTAAGATTTATACTAGATTTTTGTTTACGAGAGAGCATTTTTAATAAATATAAAATTTCAGAGGAAAATTTCAGAATTCGTTAATAAACTATACCACACCGTTGCACTCATTACTAAAATTTTACTCTGAAATAATTATGACATTTATGCATCGCCCTGTATATGATGCATTGCGCAACACTTAAATACGAAAAATTAAAATAAAAAATGTTGTTGACAAATAAGACAAGCAGTACAATACATAGTGTATATGTTGGCATCTACGGTACAGCTGCAGAGTTAGTAGTATAGCTCAGACATTCTAACCATTAACAAATTAAAGCAGTGATTTACTTACAATTCACGACCTTCACACGTCGAATGAAGTTAACTAATGCACAGGCTAAGTATATGGAAATACCTGTTTGAGAACAACTTCCTCAAACTTAAATAAAAGGGGGAGAAGAAAACGTATTACCTCAAGAATATGAAGGTTGACCTTCGTGTTTGAAAAAAACAAAATACTCTGAGCAATTTTCTTAGAAGAGCAACGTCATCGCCCTCATATCGTATTATGTACTTATTGCTTGTAATCTCTGTTTGAACAGGAAAGCAAGAATAAATTTACTAATCTACCAATAAATATAAAACTGCGATACGACAACGTTAATATGTGTATTGCTTGGTGTAACAATTCTAAACAACCTTTGAGTTTCATTTTTTAATTTTGAAGTTTATCTGAATCTTACGAAACATTTTACGATATTGCGTTTTGAAATTGAAATGAACAGAAAATTCTATACTCTCGAAATTTAAGCAGTGGCGGCCCGTGTATAGGCACTGTGGAACTGCAGCACCCCCTATTTCCACTTCATATTACCAATAAAATTTAATATAATGAGTCCTTTTTTCTTTAGTAATTTCTTTAAACTTGTACTATATATAACTAGTAGCTATCCCCCACTGGGGAAGTCCCAGTTTATACAAAAATCTTTTTATGGAACTGTGCGCTTCACAGTTCCAGCGGCGTGGAGTTTGACTGTTGTGCGCATGCGCACATAGGAATCTGCACGCAAGGCTGCGAGGGCGTAGTTCATGGATTTGTCGCGAGAGGGAAGCGTATGTCCCACAAAGGCCAAAAAATTAATTTTAAATTGCTTATTGCTGTGAATAGAGAGATTTAGCCAGTCACGTTAAACGATGACGAGATTAACAGCACTTCCATGTTAAGCATTGCCAGTGCTGTCAATCTCGGCATTGTTTAACGTGGCTGGCTAAATCTCTCTAATATTTCGATTAAAAACTTCAGTTGATCAAAGGAAATATATTCTAAATAATTCTTATTAATTAGCGCGAAAACGTACCTTAATTATGTTTATCCATAGCGCTTCGAACAACTTTAAAAATTGTATACAAAGTTATGTGAATTGAAATTTATGAAGATGACATCAAATGTTTCATCTCGACTGGTTGTTTACAGGATCTACTGCAATATAAACGCAATTACAACTTGTCCATCAAAATCAAAGCAGTATTTT
The DNA here is from genome assembly GCA_033995625.1 of Ophyiulus pilosus. Classification (NCBI taxonomy): domain Eukaryota; kingdom Metazoa; phylum Arthropoda; class Diplopoda; order Julida; family Julidae; genus Ophyiulus; species Ophyiulus pilosus. The sequence goes on from JAUJYV010001475.1 coordinate 8,710, forward strand.
AAGGGTATCTACTTTCAACATAACTGTTAAAATAAATTAACTGTTTTATGTAATCGATTAAATGCGTGAGTCATATTCATATAAATGCGCTGCCAACGATAAAACCACGCTTCACGTTTGCATATTATTCATGTTAAGGGCTTGATGAAATTGCATACTGAATTTGCATCGAAACTCATTTTTTTAAAAACTCAATACTCAGTAAATTTGGAACAACACTCACCACCATCGTGAATTTCTGGCTTTGGTTCAACATCAATACAACTTTTTTATCCAAACAACAGCACAAAATATCTTGATTAAGAACGTCCTTGGCTAGGAGGTGACAAGCGATGCAATTTAAGAACAGTAAAAACATTATACCCGTTAACAGTGGAAAAAAACACCATATTTACTGATTGACAAGTTCATTCATTTATTTAAGGGGAGAAGAATTAGAGTTACGAGTTAAAGATTTCCGGCAATCCAGTACAACACCTGTGTATTGAGTGATTGCCTACTTTAAGGGGCAGATGCTTTCTTAGAACGGATGGCAGTAACCTTCATAAATAAGACTTCACCTTTTATGGAAAACTTTCAAAAGGTCTCTCAATTTTGAGAAAGACTGTACAAAACCCATTAAAGGCGTTGTAAGTGTATATATGGGCGATTTATGGCCGCAATCAGGGCGTCTCATATTGAATTTATACGATACAAGATAGGCGTATGATATTTATAGCGTTTCTAATAGTTATTGAGTGTAAATCTGTCAAGTTCTAGGCCTACCAATATAGAAATATCATCTCAATTTCTATAAAAATAACTCGTGTCAATATAATTAAGTTTTTCTCAGTAGGCCTCATACTTCAAATGGCAATTTACAACCATATCTGAGCTTTTTAAGAAAAACTTTGTTATGAATGCTTATGGTTAATGGGTTTACTTTTCCAAATGACTTTCATTGGAACTACGTGCTTTCAGATTATATTTTGAACATATATTCTTAATGCCTCGAGAAGCAGTCCAAAATGGATGAATTTATGACTTGTTGCTATGCACTTTCTGTTTACATAAAATCCCTGTGCACTGTATAAATACACACGACATTGTCTGTAGTAATTTAGTCTTAAAAGTGCAGCAGCTAAAAGGCTGAAAAAGCTTAAACAATTTGTATGATAAACAATTTTGAGCAAAACACGACAGAAGTCTGTAGTTTATTAGTCCACACTCGTGTTGGCGTTGCACGACGATTAACATTTGGAGAAATAACGCAACCAAGGTGCAAGTGGGATTTCAAAATCATTCATAAAATAATACTAGATGTATAATTAGTCTGCCAATTAACAAAGTTATAAAATTTCATATTGTTGTGTGAAGATTGAATGCAGGATTAATGTGGATCTATTGTTTTAGCGATGCTTTGGCAAAACTTTGCTACTAAGAAATTAATAACTACCAAATAAGTTATTTCATTTAACGGTGAACTGCATACCCTGAACATAAACAGTTGAGTGTTATAGCTTAATTAAAGTGTCTGACGCCAACTTTGCGCATTCAGAATGGTAAACTAATATACCAGGCGGCTTTAGCAAACTGCAGAAGCTTTTTATACTCCACCCAAACTTAACATTCCTATTTATAACAAAGACCTAAGGCAGAAGAGCTTGTACTTAATTCAATCATTTGGAAAATGAGTAATGATACACCAATATCCTTTTAAGGACATCCGAAAACTGCTTCGATTTGCATTTTTAGGTTGTTGATTATATATTTATTGCACTTGGGAGTCTAGACTATAAACAATTTATATAAAAATGTATTTAAAATGAATCGTGAATATGAAATTCGTAGTCTTGAATTCAACTTCCTTAAAAATCAAGGTACAACTTAAATTTCAAGTTATTAATATAACAAAGCTATTCAAGGCTCGTGATGCATGCTGAGCAAAACTGAACTATCCAACATCAAACAGTTTATCGTTTAACAATATAAACAACTCACTAAAGTACAAGACTATTGAACAGCGTTGCAGTTTTTATTCACTAAATGCAGATGCTGCTTAAAGTAATCCAGCGCTGGAACATACTACTATTTTTAACTCAAAAGTCTGCCTTGTCAATATCAACGTCAGACTGTACTACAGTTAAACCTGAATTTGTTCCAGTTTAAGCTGATACCGACAGATATTTAAATTTCTTATAAGGAAAAAGATTAGACGTTTATATATGCCCAAATAAAATTATTTGTACACGAGAAAAATTTCTAAGTTGTTTGCAACTCCATATCCAGACAAGATGTTGTGTGCGTAATATTACAAGCGGAAATGCACGAATTAAATTACTAATTCAACTCGATTCCGTACTTTACAGTCCAGTCAGGAAAAAAATGCCATACATGGCATTTCAGACGAATCACTGTTAAATTAAACATCCAGGAAAGTAGCTTGTGAACTTCTTCAGAAATACGGGTTCCAAAGTTAACATTGCAGGACCAGATTTACTAAATTTCGTGCTTAAAATACTTTTCCTAACGTTAGCAAGAACAAAACTTGCCTACCTAATCTCATGAAACCTGAGCAGTGAATTGTTCAGCCACATTTCTGAACATATGCATCGCTATATATTGCTGATCATCTATCCTTCCAAACAGCAGGAGGGCATTTTTGTGCGTTTTCGTTCACCCTCGCCATTCCATATTCTTTCCACCATTCCCTTATTAAAGAACACAGCTATTCTCACATGTGCGATTGATGCTTCTTAAAAATCGCCTGTCATTCGTTCGTTTCCTACAAGCCCTACGTCACTCGCCTCCCGATCCGTCATCCTATTTTTGAATTCGGCTTGTGTTGGTGTGTTCACTGCCTTGTTTTTTGGACTCAGTGCCAAATGTTCAGCGGTTCAATGCGGTCACGTCGTTAGTGTCACTTCCTAAAAGCCGTGCTTTCAACCCAAAATGTTAATTAGCCGCGTAAATATTTGGGAAATTCGATAAACCCGACTTTGTGCGACAGCTTTTTAGCTATCAGAGTGTGGAAAATTTGCTGCCAACTGATGGCTTAAAGAGATGAAATTTTACTCCTAAAAACAATGGATTTCTTAGGAAGTGGCAACAACCTGAAGGCATCACTTCACCATTTCTTAGAATAAAAAAGTGCCGAAAAAGTAGCATTCGTGCAACTCGTGTAAAATTATCACCCTTGCAGCCAGTCTGTGAAATACGGATGCAATGGCTATTTGCAAACGTGTCGTCCGAACGTTTTTTGAGTACAACACGCCTCATGTTGTCCGAATACAGTCGAAAAAAATCGGATTATTCAACAGGACTGTAGAATTAGCAATCATTTGCTACATCGTAGGGTGGGTAAAAATAAATCTAAGATCATTATGGAAGAACCAAACTCTTTCTTAAAGTTTTTCTCCCTCGTGATTCTGCAGGTACGTGATCATGTACAAGAAAGGATATCAAGAATTCAGTGAAATCAACAGCTCGGTGACAACTAAACTAAAAGGCACTGTGCGGCCAAATTTCACCGATGACCAACTGGGTTTGCCCTATCCTAACATTTACAGAAAAGTTTGGGATGTGGCAGACTATGTCATTCCGCCGCAAGTAAGCAATTTTTGACTATTTAATAATTTTCATAGATTTTTTTCTATGAAATTGAATTGCATGTACATCTGTAAATCTGAAAATTAGTGGAATCATGAAATATACTTCTAGAAACTGATGAATTTATCAGTGGTATCAATTGAATGAGGTTATTTCCAAAACTAAATAAACATTAGGGCATAATGAATATCGTGAAAAACAAAGGCAAAAAGGCACGAAAAGTTGTACTGAAAACAGGCAGTACATAGGTTAGTCTAAGAAACAATTTTAAAAATATAAAATACTTTTATAACCATTACTAACGTTTCATAACTATTTTAGTCAAAAATCAAAAATTCTAAAATGACAATGGGTCTTTTGTTTGGCACAAGCTTAAATCTTTAATTGGACATTTTCAAAATGTTTGTAGGTTTCTAGAACATGTCTGTATGTGCAGATGGAAAAAAACTAGGACAGAAAAGCTGAAAATGTGAGACAATTTGCCCGAAATTGAGGGCAAAAATCAAGCATGGTTTTGTACACACAAAAAACTTTTTGTAGAAAGTGACAATGTGGAGATGAATGTCAACGCCAGCTACCAAATAAATAAACCAGCAGAGGGTCAGATAGGATTTAATTAACAATTGCCAAATGTCAGTATCATTAAATTGCTTTCAGAGATTAGCTCCGGAAATTAAATATTAGCTAAACAATCTATAGCACATCAAATGATGTGCATGTAAATGGAGTTATAAGCTCATAAAATGGGTCGCAAAGGGCTTAGTATGATGTTAATTGCTACCCGTTGATGGTGTTAATACAGCATATACAGAAAATCTGCTGAAAGATGATGGCTATAAATCTGCTAATTATAAATAAAAACCTTGTGGTGCAAAAAAATCGATTGCATTTAAAGCTTGTTCTAGAGAGCGGTACAAGCTATAAACGAATAAAGTTAAAACAATATTTACTTTTAAGCACAGGAAAGAGTTTTGCAATATAAAACACCAACATTTGCTTATTATTTTGGACTTAAAAGCGTGTAATATACATTAATCATAGTTACACAAAAAAATCGCCATTAATACTTCTGCATTAAGCAAAAATACTGGAATATATATACTATAATAAAATGTAAATGGGCTTCTACCCTAACAGGTGGGTGTGAATTTATAGCGTTTACAGTAAAGCCCATTAGAGGGTGTGGGGAAAATGTGTTTGTTCAAAATACCAACCATATATATACAAAGGTCATCAATTAGAGATGCTTTCAATGCATTCACTGGCAAAAACTAATATTCCTCACACACATTAGCACTAGATGTAATTGGCTGACGCAAATTATATTAAATAATTAAATATAGTAATACCAAATCCGGCACTATGAGCTTTCGACGCGAGATTCGTATTCTTTTTTTATACATGGCATAACCATAAGGTCATCATTCTCAATAATGATACTGTTTGTGCGAAAATTGCGCAATTTATGTCACTGAATACGAAAGTCGAATAGGTCTAATTAAGCAGCCTGCGATAATCATGTCGCCCACAACTTAATGTATAACACTTTTTTATGTATGCTATATATGTGGGTAATTTCCAAAAATTAAACTGTGGGAAGACATGGATAACATTAGATTCAAACTAATCCTTTAAATCCTTTATTTCCTTTATAATCCTTTTTTAAATCCTTTAAATATAGTGCAAAAAAATACATCATTGTATGCGCGTTTATACCAATACATTTGAAAAGAATCCGGAAATGTGGAGTAATTTTTCATGGAAACGTATTTGAGAAGCACGATATGATTACATTAGTTTAAACTAAGATTACTCAGTCTGTTCATCTGCATAAAAGTTTGAAACGCTGACTCATGATTTTCTCAACTTAAAGTGTTAAAGTATTCGAGTGAAACATTGAAAGATGACTCAAGTGAAAATGGTAAAATTTATGTACTACATTTTGTGTATATTAAGCAGATGTCTCTTTTCGTCATTGATAACTCAAACTATTAAAATTGCTTTCAACACTTACATTAACTTAGCCAAAAATGGACTGTTCTGAATAACAAATTGCACATACTCGAATTGTGCTGCCATGCCTATTTTATCATTCAAAAATTATGGTATAACCCCATATACCACGAACAGAAATTCACGAAGATGTCCATGTATTTTTAAAACTACCTATATTTTCATATGCACTAAATTTTCGTGATTTATTTTAATAGGAAAAAAGTGCATTTTTCGTGGCTACAAATATTTTAATCACGCCTAATCAAACACAAGGAACTTGTGCTGAAGTACGTGTTCATTGAAATTCTTGAAAAAAAAACTATTTTTTTCTCGATAAATGTAATTTTAAATAATACTTCTGCTTCTAGGACCCAGATTTCAGACATATTCGCTGCAACCCATACCACACTTTTAATCAAGTATGTGAGCGAGGACAAGCAGTAAAAAATGGAAATGGTAAACTAAATTTTTGCAGTAAAATTAACCTAGCATGCTAATAGAACAGCGTCTGTACACAACTCAAATTCTTATTTGGTTTATGAAAACAAGAGTTAGTACAAATGTCTGGTAAAACTTTCCCAACATTTTATTTTAGCGAACCACAAATATTAGGCAATTTCCTAACGCCATAATTTACTTAACAAGCGTTGATTCCTACTAAACACACGCTTTCACTATTTGTAGGTGTCATGACTGGAAAATGTGTTTTATCATTTGACAAGACTGCCTATGTGTGCGAAGTGGAAGGGTGGTGCCCAACGGAAATAAACGCATTGCCGTTGTAATTACAAAGCATTTATTATATTTATACATAGTGGGTGTCGTTATGTTCAGTCTCATATTTTGCATTCGCAATAAGTAAACCTGATATAGAGTAAACGAAAGTATTGCAAAAACCGCCACCAAACGGTTGCCATCACTCATTTTTTTGAATTCAAAGCGGTGAAGTTACAAGTTACATGTCGGAGGCTGATCCAAGAATTTTTTTGAAGGTATACAGCTGGGATTGTGAAATCCATTTTCTCAAATGTACTTTACTGGCAGGTTATTCACGACCCAATGAACCCCAAACAGCTTCGCTAAACTGTATTTTTAATAGTGTTTAAGCTAAAAACACGATAATACCATTCATATTGTAATGCCAAATACAGCAATGTTTTCAACAAAAGCATTTTTTTTTTTGTTAAATTATGTTAAAGGATTTTAGTGGATTTTTTTATATATAAAATGCTGACACAGATTGGAATTGAGTAATGTCTCGTAAACCAATTTTCAGCAGTAAAGCGTTATTTCCAGAAATATACTGATCAAAATGGAACAAAATTGCTACTAAAAATGTCGTTATTAAACAATCAATGACCTGAAAATAATTCCCCAGCATTCCCACGGATTGAAATTTTCATATCGTTGAGCATGATATTTGGAAATTACATAAAGCTACAAGTCGACATTTAACTGTTTTTGGGATATAGGGCCTTAACACTGTCGGGGATAACCCCATATACGAGTAGGATTAAGGAAGTAGGGAATATATAAGAATATTGAGAGGAAAGAGGCCAACTATTAGGGAAAGCTTTGGGGATAGATCCAATACACTGGTATATTATGGGGTGGAATATATTTACATTATAAGCTGAATATTTACAAAAGCTGCATATTCACCCCACTCCCACCAAACATGTGGAGAATCGGCTGTTCTTACAAATAAAAATGGTGTTGCAACCGAAATCCAGTTATGGATTACTTTACCGTATCTTTACCAAGCTGTGGCACAGATTCAGCTTCCGGAAAACAACTAATGTATTTGTTTTTATACCCTATGTTTATCCAAAGCGGAGGACGGCGAGCACTTCTGGCGGATTCCAGGGACTTCACCGTACTCATCAAAAACAGCATAGAATTCCCATTGTTTAAAATTCGGAGGTAATAATGTCTTGCTTGTTTATATTTAAAAACGATTGTTAGCTGTCATTGAATTGAAGCACAGAGAATTATTGGTCTGTAATGCTTTTTACGTTTGATATGCAGATCGCACGAGGACCTTTTGAGGTACAATTCATTGAACTCGCAAAAATAGTGTAAAATTTTCCATAATGTTTGAAATGTGTTCACGAGACAGATGAACGCACATTGCAAATATAACATTACATGCATGAAAATTATAATTATACTTACTTCTATTAAACTGTAGTAAATTAAATTTGATTTCAAGTTAATAAATATCATGCATTTATGCCATGCAATACATATGTCTTATGAAAAGTATTGTAACTACCTTTTGCTGGCAAATGTATATAATGATAAAATCCACTCCAAAAATAAAACAAGTGTTTACGACCATGTCACTGCCCTTTCTATTTTCAGTTATTTCATTTTAGAAAGTGCTGCTTGTGTCATTAGAAATAACAAAAAGCTTTTTTATTTTAGGCGAAATATCAAGAATAGTTCAAATTCATCGTATTTGGGAAGCTGTACTTACGATAAGAAACACGATCAGTACTGTCCAATTTTCAAGTTGAAAACCATTGTGCAGGAAGCTGGTGAAAATTATGACAGAATTGCAATAAAGGTAACCAAAGAATTTCTAGAATGCTGTCGCATAATTAACTTCGTTTTAAGTTTGAAAAATTTAAACAAACGCTTAAAATAAAACTCGATGCATAGGGGCCTAACGAACGGCCCGCATACACTACTATATGCATGGCATACTAATGTTCAAATGAAATTACCACGTGTTATGCTATCTTTGGTATGTTACAGGGCGGCGTTGTTGCTATTTTAATACAATGGGATTGCAACCTTGATTTTGACGCTGAGAAATACTGCTTTCCAAAATACGAGTTTCGAAGGTTGGATGACCCATATGCCAAAATCAGCAACGGTTGGAATTTCAGGTATTTAGTAAAAATGTTAAACAACACGTCTATTTACACACGTCGGTCTCAATGCCGATCGTTTTTCCACCAGTTTTAAAATTGAAGGTTGACAGATATGATAACTGATCTGGCACGTAACCGTAACCGATGGATGGATGTGTGTATGTGTAAATGGACCTGTAACATTTGAATAATCACAATACAATTATTAGAGAGTTTGAGCCATAAAACGTTAACGAAACGATAACGAGAAACAGCGCTGACGGCCCGGAATGTCAAGGACTACCCTATGCGAAGCATGGCAT
>JAUJYV010001476.1:0-17449 GCA_033995625.1 Ophyiulus pilosus
TTTTTTTTTCTTTAAAGCTGAAAACCATACTTCATAACATTTTTTACAAATGCATTACGCAGCCCATTATGACTTTTCTAATTAGTAGAAATAGCAATTCTGACCAAAGCTGTGCCTAAAAACTAAATGCTACTTTAGAGAGTTTCACCTAGACTGGCCTGGTAGTTGGGAGTCCCAGATTTCATTCCTGACTAGGACTGCAAACCTGACAGTGGCTTTTCCACAGTTGTTTACAGGCAAATGCCGGGATAGTTCCTCTAAAAATCGGCTGCGACATTGCACCCTCGTCTCGAATTCCTTCTTTTTAGTTTTCCTTTATTCCCTTTCCCCTACATTGTTTATGTCCTTTATGCCCATAAACTTCAACCAACAACAACTATATAGACTGTTTTTAAACATTGGAGGCCTTGGCACACTAACGAGCAACTGTTATGGCAATTTACAAGTTGAAATCGCCACCAGCATCAACCATGCCCATTCTAAAATAATCCAGGGCCGAAACAGACACACACTGAAATAAACCTCTGATTAGTGAGGCATTCATGATTATACCTGCTATTAATGGTGAATTTCGTAGGGTGGAATTAGCATGATTAAAACTCCACTTCTACCAGATCCTACTGATTAGAAGTTAGGACTCATTACAATATTTGGAATCACTGTTACTGAACTGAATTACAACGGAATTACCCCATAACAGAATGATTGAAAATGGAAGAGTTAAAGTGAGTGAGCAGTTTGAATAAACGATAGATCATCCATTCTGGTTTTTAATACTCGCTTACACTTTCCGTACGGCTAAAAAGGCGATGGCGACCAGAATGCTGAGTAGCGCAGCAAATCACTTCCATCCATCTACAAATTAAGCATATGCCATAATTAGACATTTTTCGTAAAGTTTAGTATATCAGATACGTCTTGCCCAATACGTCGCTAACACTTGCCTCTCGTAACAATATTCGCTCTCAGCCCGGAAGAAGTAAACGTGATTTTTGAACTGTAACTTAAAGACGTACTCCTTGTTAATGTTGTCCTTCTCAGTCGGCGTTGAAATGGTATAGCCCAACAAAGGCAGACTAGCCAGCGGAAATTCGTCCTGCACAAACAAAGCATGTTTCGCTTGAACATACATACGAATTTCAAAGTTCGTTGGGAGAAAAAGTTTGACATTAAAACACAAACCTGGAATGTTTTGTAGAAAAACAGACAGAAATTTGTGAAGACTACCCACAGCTTCTGCCATCCATTGCTGTTTTTGAATTTTCTGAGAAGGTAGCCACTTAGCTGATTCTGTTGAAAAAAATAAGGAGAAAATGGTGTTAAAAGTATTTACCATTACTTTGGAGATATTCAAACCAAACAAAAAATATTAGTATTTGCTTTTTCAATTAATTTCCATTTCTATATATGTTAATACACTATATAAATCTCAGATAAGACCTGAAGACGGTTACCTCAATGGCTCTATTGTGGTCTTTGATGCTAACGCTTGTATTGCGGTGCCAGCACACGTGTACTGTGGTGTTGGAACGCTGTTGTGCAGGCTTGTCCGTAGGACGGTTAGGTGACTGGATTTCCTCTTCATTTGGAAATTCGGATTTGTCAAGCACCTCGTCAGAAGAACCTGCAAATGTAGCATTTTGGAATAATGTTGTCCAAGGTGTATAACATCCAACACTCATTCATGCATTGTCAACTCACTGCATGATCTCATGTTAGAGAATGCAAATTTGTCCATTTTGGATTCCTTGATTAGTTGGCTAGCCCTTTCCAAATCTTCAACCCACTTCTCCTTTTCATCTGATGAGCTGACATAAATAATTTTGCAAATTTTCTTAACTGAAGACACCAATTTTATGCCATCACATGGTTGAAATTATCATGTCGTCTTTTGATAGGCCTACCTGGCAGCTACAACCAGCTGCTTATTGTTGCTGTAGATTGCAAAACAGTTTGATGCATTTGTACGGGACGGGGAGGTTTCGATGGCAATACCGTGCAATGGCACTTGCCCGTGAACCTTGAACTGCAAATTGTGTGTCGCTGTACGATTTGCGTAAATTAAGACATCCGAAAACTATGAAAAAACAAACTATATTAGAAGGTATAGGGAAAGGGTCATGGTAGAAAGCAAGAAAAATCTGTATTGTTACCAAGAAAAACATGCGCTGCTGAAATCCCTTCTTAGATAATTTCTGCAAGCAGCCTTCTCTTACAAAATCCTGAATTGGTTTCAATAACAATTACAAATAGTTAGTGAACTATCAACAAATAAAAATTCAACTTATGAACTTCAAAAGACATTACTTTTCCAGAATAAGAGAGGTTGTCAATCCCAACAATGTCTCGTTGGAGCTCAACGAGCTTGACGAAGTTTTCCTAACATAAAAATTAATCATGTATAATGTCCTGTTCCAAATTCATTTAGGGGCGTTCATTATTGAGACAAATAATGGTCAACTTACAGCTGCTTTCATGTTTTCTGCCATATTGATAGTAACGTCTTTCAACTTGTTTAGAGCTGTTTGGCAATCTGAAGAATCAGGATGATCCACCGAATAATGAAGTATCAATTCTAAATACGAAATGTAAAGCACCAGGTTAAGTCTGAAAATTCTACACATTAACCCACGTGATGAGATGATTTCGTGTAACGGCTAGCAAACTGTTCACTTACTTTCCAAAAGCAATTTATAATGAATCAATCGGTGAACTGGCTTCAATATAAAACTGTTGAATGGAAGATAGCAGGCTTTCTGCCCTTCAAAATCTTTGTAGAACTCCTCAAACTTCTTATTACTTCTGTAGCTTTGGTCCAACTGCTCCAGAATAGATGTAAAATTGTCCAAATAATTTTTGTAAAGCTAAAAAAAATTGATTTATTAGATTAAAAACGTGACAATCCAGAATCAGTGAAAGTGTGAATGAAACTGGATCTCACATCGAGCACAGACATATTGTTGAGCAAAATATCCCCGATCCTTTGGTAATTTCCCTTGAGATGGGCATTAGATCGGCCTTCCCAAATGGCCAACCGCTGTTCAATGTCACGCAGGAAGGAGGAATGGAATTCGTAAATTGGATCAACCAACAAAACGATGGTGTCGACCAGGGAGTTGGACATAATTAACTGCTTGTCCGCTTCCTCTTTAAACCACTGGGAATAAACGAATGCATTAAAATATATTTACATATTTTGTAAAGTTCCAATTAAAACTTTTTAACCACTTAAATTATTATTGACCTAAAATTACAATTATTTTTAGAATGTTCCAAATTTCTAATATTTTTCATTTGTAAGAATCCATGGAAATTAGACAACTTGAAAATTACAAACAAATTTCCAACAGATCTATTTGTTTATTTTCATCATTATTTATCTATTGACTTACCTTAATGATGACTTCTAGATCTTTCTTATAGGTCCTTTCTGTGGTTAAAATTTCTTTGGCAATGTAATATGCTTTATCGGTAGGATAACGCTAAAATAAAACATCGAATTCAAATTCAATTTTGTTAAAATACAGAAATTTGGGAGAAGAAAAAAAGCAGATAAAAAAGCAGAATTGTCAATACGAGAAACAGGTTTCTATCCCTTGATACATTCGAACTAATAGCCCTAATAACTAGAAGTTTAGCATTTAATGTACTTGTACCATCTTCTGCGACATTGTTTTACGATTGTTGTTGGCATTGGCAATTTCGTTTTCATCGGCTTCAGAAATCGAAGTTAAAGTTTGTTCTGTATCTACGATCGCAGTCGTTTGCATGCAATTAATTTCCTGCGGTAATAATAACAATAATGGAAATAAGAGAAAAAGACATGCACAAGCTTCAATAACAACAAGATGAATGCAAAAAAATCACTACTGTGTTAATTTTCCAAAAAAAGGTGTATCTTAAAGTCTAGTCAGAATATTATAGGCCCATGCGACAAAAAGGCTTGTTACAATAGCAGACTCATGATTTTATATTTAGAAGGTCCATATATCAGAGATTGTCCAGTCATACAATCTTGACATAAAACTTGGGTTTCTTTATCAAGAAAATATCTTATGACAGGTCCACAAATTTGACCGCATTTGATGCTGAAGATGATAAATTCTTTTTATCCAACAACACTAAACACTCCAACATCAATCATGCTGTGTAATTGAATCAACTGCTTCAACATGATCATGATTAATTAGTATGATGCAAAATTAGAAATTTGTAGACGTGTTTATATTTTTGCCCAAAACCATAAAGATGCACCATACGATTTTTAATAATTTATCAGCTGGCAGTTGTATCAGTAAACATGATGCAAAGCCAAATGGCATACTTATCGTTTAAAACACAAACACCAAATTAATTTACCACCACTACCTTTCTCCGCACGTCTACCTCGGCTTCTTCTGGCACAATCTCTTTAACGGCCGATTGGCGTGTAACTGGGGCGATGATTTCGTCCGTGCTCACGTGGGAAGTTACGGGGGACCACTGCATCTGTGGTGACGGAGTCAGTTTCACGGGAGGTGAATCGGGAACTGAAAAGTATGAACAACAAAATCGCCATGTTGACCACATAATCAGGAAACTGTTCTTAGGATAAACAACTAAATAGTACAGATTGCAAGCAATTCGTTTTCAGCGTTAGCGGAGTTTACAAGACATTTCATACAACCATAATCTAACGAGTAACTTTCCTTGGAACTACTAAAGGTTTAAAAGAATCTGTATAACTATAATTAACAGCCTTTCAACTAGTTTTAACCGAATTTAGTTTTACACATACTGCATACTTTGCAAATTCAAGTAGGAGAAATAACAACTCAAAAGATTTCAAAGCTATGGCTAATCCAACAAAACAAAACGTAATTTTATTTTATTACCAAATTTTGACTAATGTCCCTTTTGATTGTTGAGTAGTATAAAGGACACAATATGGGATCTACCAATTTAACAGCATATCAAATGTTAAATAATATGGACCTTACGGTCAATTTCAGAATAGGATCTTACTAAGAATATAAATCGTAAACAATTAAATGATGTAATGATTTTTCTTCAGTCCTTAACTTTAGGAAAGAAATACGCGAAAAAAAGTCCTCACCACAATTCATGATAGCGTATATTTGGGAAAATTACGGCATTCTTCACTTATATGAGAAATTTGACCATTAAGATATTGTAATGCTTTCAGCTGTACAGCATTGCAGTGTTTAAATTAATTACTTCTAAAATTCATTCCAAGCAGGATCAAAAATGAGATTTTATGTGCAGAGCCGCACTACCTGAAATAGATCAATGGCGGTTTTATCTAAGATTTTGTCAAAAGCAAATGTTAGTACATGCTTTGAAGATGAATACTGTTAGTCCTGAAAAATCAAATTCTACGGTTTTTAGATTGGTTTATACAGAATTAAGCACACAAAAACGTGCAGAATGATATAATATGCATGGCAGAAATGATTGCTAAGCATATCAATGAGATGGTTATTATGTTAACAATGCTAGAAAATGCTTGTGCAACTGATACTGCACAAAACGTTCAGGAAAGACCCTATAAAAACTACCAGAAATCTTTTGCTAATTAGATTTTTATACTAGAACATTTTGCATCAAGTGGGATCCCAGATGCACTATTTGAATGGGCTAACACGCTGTAGGACATACAAACATAAGCATGATTCTACAGGACAAAATTAAGACCTATCAACCCAGCCAACTTCCTTCCTAGCTTTCAAATTGATTGTTTGTAAACGGCACGCATGCACTACTATATAATGAGCATGCGATGCAAACTCCGCTAACAATATGAAACGCTTGCCAAGAAGGTGCTAACTACAATTGGCTATATTTTTCAACGGATTCGGGTGAGCATATTCGATACAAGGATGCCGCTTTAAGGCAAGGGCTACACGATGATGTGGTCAAGCAATAGCGGTAGTGATTTTGGTAGCGACTCGATTGGTTTCGACACACGACGGCAAATGTAGTGAAAAACCTCCTTTTAATCACATTCAGCAAAAAATTGTACAAGAGAGAATAGAATACAACTGGAATCAAAACCATTCAAATTCTGATTGTATTCATCTAGGAGTAGTATTGTTATAATTATTAGAATGATTACCGTGATTATTTCATTCATAAAATTCACTAGAAAAGCTAGAGTGCAATCACACAAATCGGGCATCCTATCGCACCTTTATTACACATTGGAAGTTAATTTCAGGACGCAAAGCAGTGCACTGGTAAAAAAAATACATGTACACAAATTCTAATATCAAAAAGCAAAAAAAAAATTATCATTTAGACAAGCACTCAGAAAGTTAAGTTTTACCAACTGACTAATTCGCTAAAAACGTCTGCCTTTAAACGGATCGGTTTCACTCGAGATGGCTCCATTTCACGCTTGCAAGTTTGAATAAGGAAAAACTAGACTAGTAAGTTGCTCGTTTGGCGGTTTCAGCGCCAATGCAATTTCTCAAGTTGGTAGAGCAGATTTCAGGATGTTAGTAAGTCAGAGATTAGCTCGCATTTCCAAGCAATTGCGCGTGCAAATTAAGGAAAAAGTATAAAATAGAAAAGGACGCGAAAGTTGCCACAACAGCAAAGAAATGAGAAAGAAAGCAATAGGAACTCATTTAGTCGCTATGAGGGCTATGTACAGACAATAAAAACGCACTCGGTAATTTCAGGTTGAATTGAATTACAATGCAAACGTGCAATTTTCAAATTGGCGCAGAGGCATTAAAAATACATCTTGAGATAGAAATTTCGGCGTTTACAAATTTCCCATCTAAAATAGATCTTGCACCATGATTGTGGGTTCGCACAAGCTGTGTGCTGCAGCAAAGAAGCATTAACACGCTTAAGATTCATTTTAGTGCAGTTCTATGGAGACGAAACTGCTCGTATAGACACGTGCTTAAACTTTAAGATTGCAAATCATAAAACTGAGATTATAACCGCCAAAAGAATTACGAAAAGCAAAATGAGTTCTTGCCCAGCAGAGAACCATATCAATACATGGTATTGGAGACAACATTTCAAAACTAATACAAATTTAGAATGATTCTCCTTGAAAATGTGCGTGTGGGATACAGAGATTGCGCAGGTACTTCTATTTGTTATAGCCACGAAACTGTGTTGACCAGATTTTAAAGGCCAGGTAAGCCCATCGAATGACAGCATAAAACCTTCACTCTGACCCATTAGAAACAATTATTCTTTTACGAATATCGAACTAATTGCCTTCTCCGTTCAGCCGCAAAAACAAGTATTATAGTCGGTGCAAACGCTACGTGCATGTGCAAGAACGGCACCACGAGATGGAGCCTGAGACCACCAGCTATTTTTCATCAGCGTTACTTTCTGAATAAACTAGTTCAGTCGTGTCCTTTCTTATGTTTGGGACAAGCTCGGCATCTTCGTGCCGACGGTGCAAATCGCGTAGCGTCAAAGGACCAAAGCATTTCTTGCCGCATGAAATCAAACAAGGCAGGGAAAGGGAAACGTTAATTTGGGGCCAGGGAATGGGGGGGAAAAAAACATGAATTAGTAATGAAAGAAATGAAACTAGACAGATAATACTGTAAGGGGCATATGAAAAGTTTGCAAATAGAGAGCAATGCTTGATTGATTGGATGATCTAGTAATTACCTCGAAGAACACAAGGGGAAGGTGGTTAGGGAAAAGGAGGAAACGCTTTAGGAGGAAAAGGGGTTAAAAATTGCAGCAGCGTGTTAAAAAAGTCACCGATTTATAATTATATGCATGAGCTTTACGCTATGCAGAAGTAGAGTAAAGTCTTTATGAAAAACTGCTTAGAATTAAAAAGCACGCTAAATTAAGAACTTCGTCTAAAATGCTTTCATAATGAGATTAACGGAATGTTTAGAAAGAAAAAAGCAACAGCACTGTGCTAAAAGTTTATACAAAAATCGTGCTCTCTCCAGATGGCGTTGAAATGAGGCGAGGGAATAAACGCTCCACTACGTCTCTAAGTCAAATCCATCGGAGATTTTGTGCGGTGATCGATCGTGTGGCCTAGCCGACAAGTTCTACAAAAGTGTCGGAATATCCGTTACGGGTGTAATAATTATCAAATAGGTAAAATAAAATGAGTCGAACATTAAACACACGATAAAACGAACTGTGAACAAATGGGAAGAGTGAGTCGATGTCTTATATGGCTAATGGAAATCCATCCAACGATTAGGCAAGTCGATTACTGCATAGTGTGATGTCAGCACGATAGCTTTGATTTATCCTGGCATTCCATCTTGCATTTTATATGGATGATTTGAAACGTAGCTATGGAATGTTGAGATTTACCGAAACCTTGCTCGTAGCATTCATGTGGTGTGGACAACCCGCGGTAATCGTGTTTTGTTGAGGAAGCGGATCAACTCAAAAAGTCCATTAAGAATTTCCCGTCTCTGCATGAAATGTAGCCCAGGCGTTTCATGTGAGCATTTATTTGCAAATATAAATACAATTTTTCATTTTTATACCAAAAGCGGGCATACAAGTTTCAAATTTAAGTTTACCAAAATAAATTTTGGATTGAAATGATTTCATAAGTGAAGCTGCATTCAATTCTATTATCCGAATCATCTTGGCATCCGGTAAAGCTATTTACATGTTAAGTTTCTCTCAGTATTCAAACAGGAGAATGTAAGTGACTAAATAGTTGTGTGCAACCAGAACCGGATTCAAATTTCTTAATTACTTTTTTGCACATTAACAAAAAATAATAAGTCAAATGTTAATTGGGCTGCCTTACGAATCATGAGTTGCCTTACATTATGTGATAATAAAAATACGTGTTCAATGCGCGTTTGACTTTAGAAATAGCGTCATATAAACAGCTCATTCAACCATCTTGAATTGGCAGTTCCACAATTTGAACGGTATAAACTATCTCCTCCACAAAACTGAATCAACACTACCTGTGTTCAGGTACGCCAATCAGTTTGAATGTCCATCAGTTCCTCATCTACATGATTGACATTGACAAATCATGATGATCGAGACAATACTGGATAGTGACCCTTCCAGTTAAACACTCAGTCCTTGTTTAAGGCGTCAGCATACACATTGATAAAAGTGGTTCCAGGACCACTGTCCTCGTTGCTGGGCGACGCAAGGCTGGCATGCTTGTTTTCCAAAATGTGGCCGTTGGATACTTGTAATTCGATAGAGGATCGATGCCGTCTTTTGGTCATGGATCCAGAAGAGCAGGTTGATCCTGGGCTGGAATCAGGTCCTCGTGGTTCTGGCGTCCGTATTGGGCTGGGCGACGTGGATGGCACAACATTAATGCGAACATCGAAACCCTCGTAGCGCGGCGTGAGCCCACCCGTATACGTTTCCAAACAGTGTAGAGAGGACGAAAACTCGTCCAGAGGGCTTACTTCATCGTGCAAGGTAACGTCTGTTGAGCTGGTATCCTCGAAGTTGTCGCCCGGAATGGGGTCATATTCGATCCTGTCAAACACGCCTTTTTCCAGCTGCTCCTGTTGCACCGGATCTATTTCCATGTAATACGTTTCCAACTGCGAGCCATCGTCTGGTAAAACGTAACGGTTTTCGTATAGCCTATGGCTGTCGAACACTGCCGTGGTGCGAATTGCTCTCACAGGACTGAGTCCTAGGCCCGAACCGGTGCCTGGCGCGCGACCCCGACTTGGGCTACCCTCGCTTTCGTTGCTGCTCGCCCCACCGCAATCCGACGGATTGTCATCGCTAGTGGAGTAATCGCTGGGCAAATCGCAGGCACTCGGGTGGCGATCGTCGGAAGGTTTGCTCTCCTGAGTCGGTGTCGAGTCCTTGCTCTCGCTCTGCTCACTGGTGCTACGCTCGCTGATGCGAGACAGCGTACGCACAGGAAACAGCAGTGTGTCTTCTAGGGGCAGACATGGTTCCACTTCATCATCGTCCAACTCGGGATCTTGCGGAAGACTGTCCGTTTCGGCATTTGCCATTTCGTCATCATGGACGCTAGCCGTAATGTCCTCTATTTCACCAGAATAATACTCGTCGGCGCCAAACGTGGTGTAAGACTCCGCCTTAGCCTCGCCACCACCTTCAACTTCGTTGTCCTCCTGCTCGGTGATAACCAAGGAGCGAGGAGGAGGCGGAGGGTAGTTTTCAATAATAGTTGCATCGCCCGTATCAGAACTTTCCTCAACAGTGACAGTGGTGTCGTTATCATACATCTCATCGTTTGAAACATCGCTCAACTCTTCAAGGTACACTTTCGTTCCGCCAGAGTTGCTCACATCCACAATTGTGCTCCTCAAGAACGTGTTACGCGCTACATCAATGCTTCCCTTATCAGGAATGGAGTTGAGATAGCCACAATCGTCATCATCCATCTCGTGGAAAGGTGGCGGGGGAGGCGGCGGAAACGAAGGCGCCAATGCCTCCCACTCTAACTCATCCTCCTTCCTATCCAACAGCTGCTGCTGCACAGAAGATATCCTCCTAGAGCCGTTGCAAACGGGTGTCGTGCCATTCTTGGGTAGCCCATTATGGCAAGCTGCTGTATGGCCGCGAAAAACGGGTGCTGTTGCATCCTCGTCGCCATCTTCGACTATTCTGAGTGGTTCCAAATAGTCACTCTCTCTGCTCTGAATGCTGCTGCTGCTGGCATTCGATATGTCCGACCGACGTTTCTGCGCTTGGAGCTCCACTTGTTTCTCTATGAAATGGTTGGCAATCGAATCGTCTTTGCTGGAGTAGCTGAAAACTGCAGGAAGATCGTGCACGCAGACAAAATCCAAGGAACGTGGCAGTGGCGACTTGGGCGATGTGGCACTGTTGCGCCTGAGAGGAGAGTCCTCGCGGTTCAAGCGACTCCTGGCATATAAAGTGGGACTCGATTGGGTGATTTTCTGATGATCCACGTCCACCTGGATGCGAGGTGGCTTTACCGGTTTGAAACCTTTCTGACCACTACCAACACCACTAGCGCTACTTTTGGCCGAAGGCAAATTTGCGGGATGGGTGAGTTGACTGGGAAGGGGAGGGGGTGTTTCTGAAACTCCCCGCACAGGCTCGGCATTAGCAAAATGCCGCTTATGCAAAACGTAGGCAATGTCGCTATCGACGCCGCTCGCAGCGTGCTCTCCCTTTCCGTTTACACCTTTCCCTTGTTCATTCTCGATATGCTCACTATTTGAATGGGGTTCGTGGGAAGGGGCAGGGCATGTGCTTTGGCTGCTACTCAATGGAGAGTCTCCGTTGGATAGCCTATCAAGGGGGGCTCCCGTGGCACCTGTTTTAACCCCGTTATAAACCCTCTTTTGTGGACTAGTTCCACCTTCGGCATCGAATAACTGGTAAGAGTCCTGGGACAAGTTATCCTCACCATCTGCCTCGTTTTGCTCTTTCGAGCTATCGTCCTGACGCAAAGAACTTCTACTGGAGGGAGACTCTGTACAAGATCGGGTATTGGCTTTGGGATGCACCTCGGTTTGGGGCAAGCCCACCTCACCTTCTTTCCGTCCTGCTAAGGTCTGTGTTTCTGCAACGCCGCCGTTCATAAAGGGCTGCACTCTCTCATCCTGACTTTGTCGCTGATCCGAGTTCAGCTTCGGGCTGGCCATAGGGCTCAGCTTGTACTCGCCACTGGCTTGGTCATCGCTGTGGATTTCGGCCCTCTCCCGGGTGGGAGAAGCCAGGGCTTCGGTGGAACCGGAGTCGTTCAGGACCATGGAGCCGCATGATTGAGATGCGGGTGTCCCCACCGTTTGGTCCCCGACCGGAAGGAGCGGCTGAGCTGACTTCGAGGCGCCTACTTTACCTATGCTACTATTAGCCGAGTTCGGGTGTCGAAAGGACTGCGACCTAAATTGCAAACCAGAAATAAACTGATCAGCACGGTGAAAGCTAAATTGAATCGCACAAATGAAAAAAGGTCGATTTGATTGTTCGTGAAATTTTGGCCTAGCATTCATTTGGTCTATGTTGAAATCATCAATTAGCTTAGTGGCACATGGGCATTTAAAAGATTTTAACGTGCTGTCATGTACTTAGCATTACACAAGAAAAACATAGCTATCAGGCTGCATTAATGTAAAATGAGTGTGACTATCTAGGAAAAACTTTACAGTGCTCATATTCCACCAAAAGGTGCTGAACCAGAATAAAGTTAATTGTATAACAAGTTAAATATGCAGCAACGTGGTTATTTAAATTGGTATGGTAATAAAACCAGCTCAGGAATAGGATTGGAGGCTTTAGACTGGCCACTAGGAGAAAATAGTTAAACCTCACCTCTGAAATGGCTGTCGCTTTACATAATTGTCCCGCACGAAGTCAACGACCTGTTTCTGGGTTCGACCACTGTACCTGCACAAGACGAATCAAAAACAGAATGAAAACGAAAACCACGTCAAATGCATCAAATTTTTTTCTGAATTTACCTAAAAGATGAGCCTCGGCTTATGACTCTAGTTTTCTGGCGCGGAAGTTTCTTAACCATTGAGCACCGAAAGAAACCATGATGTTCGACGCACTTTTTCCAAAAGTTCTTACACTCGTTACGCCCTTCAAAGAAAAATTCTACGGTGTCTTTGTAATATCCCTATAAAAATAGACAAAATTCCGAATCAATAAATTTATAATCGGCTTCAAAGCCAGCATTAATTATAAACGTTTAAGGTAAAAAACAACTTAATTGGCATATAAAAACAAGAAAGCAAAAAAGCAAAAGATCTGACATTTTGAAATATCAGATTTTTCTTGCTAATAAAATCATCAAACAAATCCTAAAAAAGCAACTGGTGCTACGCATTATTAAAGTACATGTCTTAGTTCACGTTTCCTGAACCAAATTTCTGGTGCATCATTGGTGGCATAAATATGTAAAATGAATATACAACAGCAGTCATTATAGGAAACCAAGGGTGATATATTTTAATAGAACTAACCTCATTCTGGATTAAGAAGTGATAGCATACAAGAAACAGAAAATTAAATGTTAGCACATTTAAAGAGCAGTTAAAGTACTGCGAATTTAGACAAAAGACAAAGCACAAGCGGCAATTGGAAGAGTACCTGGCAAGAACTTGCACTTTCAACGACATTTGGTGAAGCCTAAAGCAGAGAAAGAAAGGAGCTAAAAATACATGGCCAGAGCATGACACAAGAGGCGAACAAGGCAGTCGCTTAATTTACAGGAAATGAAGAAAGCGACGCAAGGCTTTATGAATAAGATAGCATTTAATTAGAATTCAAAAGAACTAATCCAGGCCCCTGATTCTTATCCAATAGCTTCTTCAAAGCTTCCCCCCAAAAGCGTGAAAACAATATCAACAGGTGAATAATTCAATAAAACACTTACATAGCCTTCTGGATGAAGCTTAATGAGGAAGCGCTTTCTTTTAAAACTAAGTTTTCTTATTTTAGCCCAAGAGAAAGTATTAATCTTGGTGTAGTTTTGGAAAACTAGTACACCCATATGTGCAATGGCAAGATTGAGAGGAACGCCTTCATGGTCCTGAAACAAACAGCAGCATTTATTTTCTGTATTGAAATAAAACTTAAATATAAAATAAGAAAAAACCCAAAAGTCTACCTTTGCAGGATGCATTCGAATGCCGTATAACTCGCATCTGCGGGCAGTTTCAAGAAGATTGAGGTCCGCTTCTGCAGGATTTTGTCCGCTAAAAAAGAGAAAGTCAGAACATTTTTCAAGCTTTTGCACACGGAACCTCAGTAAAAAACATTATATATATCTATAAAGGTGAAAATATAAATGTATTACAAATGCTATACAAATACGTACATGTGCTTCTTATGATTTTCCATAATCCGTCTCTCCATTTCTGAATCTTGGTGCGGTACAAACTTGTTTGTAGAGAGGTATGTATGATCGGGATAGTCATCAGAAACGTAATCCCCACAATCAGCTAATTTAAAAGCAAGTTATTAAAAGACTTAAGTCATTGTGAACCATGTTTATAACCCTCATGTACAATTAATGACAAAAAATAGTCAAAATTCTATATTTAATGAACCACGAATTCCAATAATGATTTCATAAAGCGTATTTGTTCAGTTGGAAATGAATAGGTAGAATTAGGTACATGCGGAGCTAGCTAATTATTCATGCCCTTATTTTCTGGTTATAAAATTAACATATGTCTATAAAAACTATAAGCAATTCTTTGAGTAGCATGCAGTAAAACATAAAGGAGCTTTCATTTGCCCAGCATATAACGAATTAAAAAACAAACCTTGAACAATGTAGGAAGCCATAAGTGCTGCAGTATTGTCATTACATTGTAACATTCCAGTACTCAAGTCCTTTTTAACTTGCAGACAAAACATATACCTAAAATACCAAGATACATGTATTTTTTCAAACAAATAGTTTTACTTTTGTCAGGATAAAATTTAATGAATGCTAACTATTTATCTAAATTTAAAAAGCCTTGTATAGTTTTTTATGGGTTTTTCATGAGATTTTTTAATTTTTATTATCAATGTTACCTATTTGAAATACGTTTGTTACTTTGTTAACTTTATTTATCGACGCACAGTGCTAGTTATGGCGACAATGAAGCCATTCATTTCGAACAAAGTAATTGAAATTGTCATTCCTCTGTTTTCATGAAAATAACCATGCCATACCTCGTATATTCTTCTTCCAGCTGCGCAGGATCTGGAGTATAAAACTTCACTCCAAATCGCATAGTGCAATTAACAAGACTAAGGTCTAGCTGTCGGTTCATTGGTTTCTCACAATCCAACCAGTACTGAAAAATTAAAAATAATTAATCTATAGACGACCGGTAGTCAGGTGAAAAATCTATTAATCTCGCAAGCAATTTAAACAGATTATGTTTTACAGTGAAAATATTAAACTATATAAACAAACAATCGTGCCAAAACGAAGAGCACGAGTATTTGTCAATGCCCCATAATTTAGATTTATCCATAAATTACAACAGTGAAATCTTAGTATACGTGTAGAATCTGCCAAGAGTACTTCAGGATCTAATCTGAATTTATTTATTTATATTTTTCATAACACAATGAAATATACCAGTATAGCACTTCTTAAATGAAAAATGAAGGGTTTAGCAAAACTACTCAAATGCTAAAGTGTGTCCTTATTGATTTAGAAAACCATTCGATATTTTGGGTTTAAGGTATTTTTAAGGTAAGGTCGAGTTTCTATCACATGCAAAGTGTGCACAAGGCACATTTGCACTTTAGTTAAGCCTCCATGTTTCTTGGAATGGATCGAACAGGTTCTGTAAGAAACTGTATACTACTTGTAGTTTTGGTGAAGTTGGCTCATAGAGGTTGGAGGTAGAAATCAGTTCTTCACTTGAGATCCAAGGTTTGAACCAACAGTGTGGTCCACACCATATTAATAGAAATATGTATCTGTAACATACTTCGATTAATTTATACAGTCACTGTACACATGTCATGCAAACCCACTTCTGTCTTTGAATAAGTGGCATTTTGAAAAGGCTCGTGGGATTATCATGACATAGAAAAGAGTTACAAGTAGGATCAAAGGCGTGGTCGGTTTTAAGAGACACCATCATGATATATACTTGGAAACACAGGCGAATCATGCCAGCAGCCAAAACGGCTTCTCAACAGATGCTAGCAGAATGAAAGTCAGTAAAAAAAAACTCAACAAAGAAACTACTTTAAAATCTCTTCACAGACTCTAGAGTAGGTTACTTCCAAAGAAAGCGAAAAAAAATTAAAGGGCAGACGACTGTAAAATCATATCTTTAAGACTAGGCCATTGACAGAATCGATCAAGATGAAATTGAGCGGGGTTTACGAGCCATCCGATTTTCCCTGGTCGATCCAATTGTCAGTTTACAGCGTGCAAGAAAAGGGGGGCCCGACTTCACGCAGTTTACAGACACAATGCCCATTTCCGGCTTTTGTGGATCTGAAGAACCAGAAATAAAGAGGTGTTCATGCATCTTGGCAAATGTCGTAACATCAAAAATTGCTTTTTTCACGCTTCGTTTCCTACTCGAAAAGCAGCTGCATGATAAACAAGTTGATAGTTTTGAAAATCTAGTCGAATTATTACGAGAACTTGCTTGTAAATTGCGTAATAAACCATGTGTCAGGTTACAAGTACTGGACGCCATTATATCGTCGATAACCAGTTAAATACCAGACTTCACGCTTCGATGCCACCGACTTGCTTCAGTGTGGCAAAGCACGTATATTTGAAAAGGCGTCGTCGACACCGAAAGAAAAAAAAGTGGCACGGACACAATCTGCCTCTAAATTGACCGGAGATTGCATTCCACGCAAAACAGGAAAGATAAAAAGCGAAATGTAAAAGGCAGAATCCGTTAAGCCACTTCTGCGCAATGCAGCCATGGTGATCTGAAAATGTTTGCCAGAAATACTATAGAACCTCGCTAACACATGTAGAATTGCTGAGAGAAAAAAAAAACGAAAGAAAATTTAATTAACGCCAATAATCTAATCCCAACGACGGCATCCGCACCATTTCTTTCTAAATAATTGCATTAATTCCAGAATTGCCTTTGACAGTTAATGCTTCTATTTTTCAGCTCAGTTTCCGGAACTCAAACAACATCACACATTCCAATTGATGAAGAATTTAATGTAAATCAGGCAGCCATGAGAACCGCTTTGATTATACCATCACATTCAATGTACATGTAGACGGACCATATGTCTAATGCACACTTAAGGTACATACAGAATGTCAGCATATATTTTTTATCTAGAGCCTCAAGCAAATTGACCAATGTTGACGATTGAAAAACATTCCAAACACCATGAATTTTTTTAACAACGATTATGTCAGCATACGTTTTTTGTATTATACATGTACAAAAATCGCGATTAGTGACGATGATATACAACTAGTACAACTACTACTAGTACTGTATACAGGAGGTTCTGTGGAAAACTAAGGTCATATCACTTTTCAGATGCATTACTCATTTGCCTGAATCTTCTGCAAATGCCTGCATTGACCATAAAAATGTTGAAACCAAGGGTAAGTGCAACATGTAAAAGTTTTTAGCCACATGAAATTTGCACCGAATTGCATACTCTTAGGTGAGATATAAAAGATGAGCAAAGCCTTAGTGTTAAACGTGGTTCAGGTCTTACAATAATGGATGAAGGAATGATAGTTTTTAGTTCCCTTATTTTATCATGGCATGATGAAACAAGCCATTTGGTTCAAGTAACTGCGGAAAATTTGCAGTTTTTTTATGGAATAATTGAATGACGTCATAAAGCATTTGCAAAAAGGCATGTGATATGCGAGGGAAAGTCATAAGCCCATAGCCTGTACAAGAAATTACATTCTGTGATCTGAACCTCTTGAAAACACAAGATAAACAAAGGAATATTCTGTGCATATTCGGAATTTTTGGAACCCGTCCAAAGTTTGATAATATGGATTGTCCTTGGAACAATG
>JAUJYV010001477.1:0-17448 GCA_033995625.1 Ophyiulus pilosus
TTACAACTAGTTTTCCATCAGTTTTTCAGTTTACCCTCAGTTTACATCAGTTTGCAATCAGTTTTTTCCATAAGGGTTTGGTGTGCAGTTGGCTGTGTTTAACAGGCGCACCTAAGGCACCACTCAGAACAAAGTAGTTTAATTTCGTGTTCCAGAGCTTTGGTGCTTAACGGCTTTGATGGACTCTCATGTTGTATTGGAACACTAATGATACACTTAAGTATTCATTGAGTCAAAACAACCCATATTACGGTTTATTAAACATCATTATACCATGCAATTGAACTGTACTTGTCACAAGGACTGAACTCTCATCTGACTCGCAGTGCCTGAAGAGCTATTGTAAAGGGCATGAGCCACATGGCAAATATGTTGTGCAAATATTAGGCTATAGAATAGCAAAGTTGAAATTCTAAATAATTATTTGCGTTGGCCATTAATATCACAGTATTTGCCAATTTTGATTAATAAATTTACCACTTCAGCGTCATCTATACGCAGTATTAAACTGGTATTATAAACTTGTACGGAATTTTTTTTTTAAAGTTCAGTATCTGAAAACAATGTATCTAAGATTTGACATTTTTTCCAAGGAAATATCATCCTGCGATGAGCTAAGCATTAGTTTGTCACATAATTATAGATGTACAACTGTGATTAACATGTTAAAGTTACCAGATATGACTTTATCAGTCTTCATAAGCTTGTTCCATTTTCCACATGAGTAATGCTCCATTCAATGGATGATTTATGAGCTGCATATAACAAGCCTAATAATAACAATTTCCAACTTTCTTTTTTTAATAAATAAGACCTGCCCATAAAAAATCAGTTCTTCTCCCACCTAAAGGCAAATATTTCTGAAGTGGCCACTGGCATTTGGGTTAAACAACCTTAGTGGATATAAGAAGTTGGGTCAACTATGTATTTTTCCATCAAGATTACTATTATGTATTCGTAATGTTCTTATCGGCTAACGCATAATCATTAATTGTGGCAAAAATGTTCGCCCAATTAATCTAGCAGATAAAATTGTCTTTAAAACTGCTTCCGTTGTAGATCTTGTACCCCATCGATGCCGATTTAACTAACATGTTCGCCCCAACATAAAAATAATTTAAACTATAATTTAATATCCTTTTTGTGATACGGTATAAATAAAATTCAGCTACCGGAATGTAGGTTGATAAATCAAAACTATGCATGTGGATCACTGTCTTGACTTTGAATTTTTTAAAGATTCAGGCACTCGTGTGTTTCACATTAAGAAGACAAGAGAAGCGCAACAAATTCCATATAAAAATGCATTTTCTGGGAAAATGCTTCAAGTAGGTTAAGCGCATTCATGCGTTTCTGAAAATGTCATTGTTTGTAAAAATGTTCAACTGGTTTTTTGCATCGGCATCAAAAGGAATGTGAAAGTGTTGAAATGGGTTGAACTTGAGATAACATAGTAAGACCTGGTTTTGTGCTTCTAATTGACCCTAGAACAGCAGTCTTCAAAGTTTTAACACCATGAAGTCATTTTAAAATGAGAATGTCCTGAAAATCATTGTCACGTGGGGTGTTATATTGGTTGACTTTTGGCCCTTTGATTTAACCCATAGCTATTAAATTACGAATAGGATTTTTGGTGAGTTTATCAGGGTTTTAATTACCACAAACAGAATGCCTTTAAAAATCGTACTAAAATTCCCGTCACTTCATATCGTATCACTGTCACCTGTGGTGTTATATCAGGTGACATGGATTTATTGTTTAACACATTGCTAGTGATTTAGAAATGCGACTTTTGGTTATTTAATGCAACTGATAAAATGAAACGTCAGTATACAAAAAGACTAAAATCTAAATTTTTGCAAAAATAAGTTAAAGAAACTGCTGCCCTGGAAGTCTTAAGAAAATTTAGTTTGAATTTCATACAATACAAAAGTCCACTACACATAATGTATATTAATAAAAACTACGTGTATTGTCCTCACAATATTTTAATCGCACGTGCTACATGGATATCTGTAACAAAACTTTTATTTCTATGGATAAATTCTGATTTGGTTTTAAAAGCGTCGAATGATATCTATGCACAATTAAGATGTCAGGAAGATAACACAAGTTTAAGCTTATGCTCAATTGTATTCTTATAATCAATATAACACGGGATTTATGGTTTCCTGTTCGATCTACTATGTAATTTGATAGTCTAAAAAATCTGAGGAGTCTTACTATTGTTGCTATCAAAATGTGGCGGCGCTTCTATTACATGTTAGACAAAAAAGTGAGTCCCTAGGAAATATGAAATTCACATTTGATGAGCATCTGGAGTTCAAAACCTTTTTTACTCGTATTACAAACCCCATGATGAATTGGATGTACCAAGTTCACTGGCAATGAATCATTTTAATGCAACGTAAATAAAGTATGAAAAAATCACATCAGAAATGAATGAATTTGGAAAACGTGCAGGTGATTTTCAACCATTAAATCATGATTTTTTTGTACGTTTGTGCCAATATCCTATAAAAATCAGGTGTGTTGCGAATGAAATATTTTCCACCGTGAAATGCTCAAGGGAGTATTTATTCCCAGAGGTCATTTTGGACAGAGTTCGTGGTTTTCTAGTTGAATTTGATCATCGACCTTCCCCCCATTGTTGGTTACCCCTTCTGTATACTGCAATCATGTTTTCAAATTGCGACTGCTAATTTAATCAGTACTGATTTAATGATGGCGTAACAAGCTGTTTGATTTTTTTGAAAAATGTATTTGGGATGTTTTGCCATGTGGCACGGCAAAAAGTATATTTTTTTAATAGCGTTTTTTTCATGAAAGTGAAATTTCTATGAATTATAAAATGCATTTTTGATTTTTGGTTTTGCTTGAATGTTATTGTATGTTGATGCAATAAGGACCACCCTAGGATTGCAAAACGTGACTGCTCGCATGGGCTTGTACTTTCTTCTTGACAAAGCCGAAAATGTGGGCTCTTCCGCTTTCGTGACCTCAAAAAAACTGAAATTAAAATTAAATTTGAAAGTTTGGTGTGAAGAAGGGCGATTTTTTTGTGCGAGGTAAAAGGTGTAGTGATGTATGCCTACAAAGCGTTGCAACCAGTATTTTTGACGTAATGTGTGGAAGTATAAGCACGTTTTTCATGTTTTTTCTTCCATCTTTTTTTGTGAATTAAAAATTATTAAATGAGGCAATAACAAGGTCGCAAAAGCATCTGGCTGTTATGAATTCTAGCGTTAAATTTTTTCCATATGTTTGACGAACGAAATTTTTGACAAAGAAACTTAATAAAAAATCATTCAAAGGCTATAATCACCCATGATCATTACATCAGTAATTAACTTTTAATGGATTTTTCCATTCAGTTTGAATAGGTTATTACTATCTTGAGAAAATATCACACAAATTTAACCTAGATAAAGCAAATGCATTGTATAGTAATTAAAATAGTTTTTGTATTCAATTATAATTTTAATTTGCTAATTATTTTATTGATAAATGTGAGAAAATACAACCAATAAAATCATAATTTTTCTGTTGACGTCCAAAGAACATTTGCGACAAGTTTTTAAATTGGAAACTCTAAAACTAAAAACAATTGACGGTTACACGAAACATTTTGCCACATTGTCAATGCTTTTTATTATAAATACATAAACAAACTATTATTACAGTATAAAGCGTTAATATGATTTAAGCATGTTGGTAAACATACTATATAGTTCAGTGATTCTCAACAAAACAACAATATATCATTAGATTATATCTGAAAGTGTACCCAGTATTTAAGTATATTATTGTTACCAGGCATTAATTTGTTGACATGCATTTCCAAATTCTTTCAAAACGTTAAAAATAACAACTACAAATCGAGACTTTTGAAACACACTTACTGTTGTTTGAAACGCCCATGTTGAGAATCTGTTTTTGATGTACAAAACACAAAATTTAATTTAACCTTGCAATACATGCATGCACTCGTGTCGGTTGTCGAAATCTACAAAGCATCTCAACTAATCCTTATAATGCCTATTCATGCGTTTGCAACTTTTAGTTACGGGCATACGCCTTTTTCTTTGAGTACCTTTGAGTACCGATCAGTTTTGCACCAATGTCGTGATAAGCAGTAGCTTCAAATAGGCTCCTTAATTTTGCAAAGATGAAAACCTACCAATATTTAATTACATTAGTTCGTGAATGCCAAATCAAGCATCAAAATATAACCCCTCGCCTCGAACACATATGCAAGAAGCAAAAGAAATTCTAAAATAAAAAAAAAATAAAAATCGTCTTAAAAGCATGAAAACCAAGCTTATTGAGGCCAACACCTTTTCTTAAAACTGAAAGTGCAAACACTGATATCTCAAAAAAGCATGCGCATCACACGCCTTTCATCCAATTTCAAGCTGATTCACTCTCATGGACGCTTTTTTTATGAAAAATTAATGGCATTTCTGGATAAGACAGCACTTAAAGCCTAGTGTGGTAAATTGATTTGTTGGGTGGGCATAACATATAACCAGTAATGTTCCAAAATCGGCATGGTTTCGTAAACGGTTTAAGGTCACTTAATGGGAGAGGCGCCTTTTAGAATTTTTAGAGAGGTTATACTCTCCAGGTCTAAAATAAAGTGTTGAATTTCCAAAACAATAAAAAACATCTTTAAGAAGGGCTATAATTCAGTTATAACTTTTCGTTATTTATTAAAAAATCGCCACCAGACGTGATAAATAATCTATTTGAGGAATTTCTGGAAAGCATGGATAATAACATTAGCAATTTTTTTATTCCTATAGAAGCATGTTATCAAACTTCTGGTTTTGGACTTGGTGCCAATAGTGGTAATTGCTGAAATTTGAATTTTCAACGTGTTTACAACAACTTAAAAGAGATGCTTTCCGCATATTAATACTGACAGACAAGTTAAAATTGGTCAATTTACCGAGCCTTTATTGGAAAAATTGTTTCCGGCATGAGTATCGTGATAAACACTAATGGCAGCTGAAAAGTTAAAAAATATGGTGGCGATTTTCTCCTATTTTGTATTGTTGTCTTATTCATTTCGACGTTATTATGTTTTCCCCGAGTTTTTTATTAGCTGCATATACTTATGAAATAGTGAGTTTAACCATATTTAGTAAGCTGTTAACTCTCTATTTAGCAGATTTCGTCGTCTTAAAAAAAATGAAATCTTGCTAGCCATAAGTTGCGCTTTGATTTTTATGAGGAAGGTGATGTAAGCTTCAGCTTATAATTAATGATTGTGTGATGATTATGCTTATAATATGCTAATGCATTCCAATCGATATAGCCACTCGAAAATTATATCATCAACAATATTAAT
Source organism: Ophyiulus pilosus (assembly GCA_033995625.1). Taxonomy (NCBI): domain Eukaryota; kingdom Metazoa; phylum Arthropoda; class Diplopoda; order Julida; family Julidae; genus Ophyiulus; species Ophyiulus pilosus. The sequence goes on from JAUJYV010001477.1 coordinate 5,354, forward strand.
ATTACAAGAGAATCGTGTAATTTAAGGCATTGCGTCTCGCTTGATTTGAAGTATATTTTTACACTTGATCTTAGTTTGGTTGTTTTTAATATTTTTATCCACGTTATGGTAATGCAAGAGGTAATTTAGCAGAAGAGCGCAACATTTTACAAGAAATTAACATCCTTTTTAACATCCTTGAGATAATGTCTTATTTTTTTGCGCCTTAAAAGTATTACTATTGAAGTTATTTAAGGTCAGTGAAGTTTACAAACTCCAAATACTTTATAATTAATTTTAGTTCAGATGTTTGGAGAATATTTGAAATTGATTGACTTTTTTGTCTTTTACAAAATCAGCACGACACCTTCCATTATTTTGTAATAGAAAATCAGAACGAATTTGAAGACATGTTCAGTTCTATAACCCAGATTTTGTAAAATCTGTAGTAAATAGAGAGACAATGTCTCGCCTTTTCGCTACCCAGTTTCCACGCTGTAATTTCATTTCATTTTTTTCTTATTTTGGAATAGCATACAGTAGCTTAATGGCAATGATTCGCCATTTTAAAATGTCATTTTAATAGGCCTTGATTTGAAAATATGTATGTTGCAAATGTGTTACCATGTTCTAAATCGGGACTAAGTCATTAAAACATTATAATGTTGAGACATAAGTATACTAGATGATTATGATCTAATCTAAATTGTAATTGTTCCTAATGACTCATGTTACTGGTATTGTAAATGCCTATTGAAATCTCCGTTATCATTATTCTGATAATGTTATTTGAAAATAAACGTATATGTTAGCCGTCAATAATAAAGTATTTATCGATTCTTACATAGACAGTGCTATCTTTAAAAATCAGATATGTATACAAATATTTAGGACAAAGCTAATTTTACTTTTAATCTTAGAAATAGGATGTCTTTTTGTTGGTTACTCCTCCTTGTAACAATGGAAGACGTAATGAGCGTGCATTTATCAATTTCATATGTAATGTCATTGTAATTTGATTTCATATATAATTAAATTTGGTTTTTCAATACAAACAATAATTGCCAATGAAATAGAATTTGAAAACTTTCCTTCTTTGAGGTCATCACACGATAAAAAATTATCTAAGCAGCTCAAACGTTGGTCTGGAGGAATCTCATGAAACAAATGCAACTATGAAATGAAATCATGAGTGATTTACTCCTATGTCACATATATCAACAATTCCACTTAAGTGGAACGTCTTGTATGTATAAATTCGTCTAAGTCAATTTTGATAAGACCTCCAATATTTTCGTAATAAAACCGCGTTATTTTTATGGTCATGGGTTTATTTTATGACTTATCAAATCGGAATTTCGTAAGCATTCCTTCGAAATTTTAAAGTTTACCTTAATTATAATGAATTTTGCGATGATTACTATCATTGAAAATGCAATCAAGTTCAGTGAAAATTGTTGTGGGGGTCAACTAGGTGTAAATGTTATCTTTTTATACAAGCGTAGGTGATCATGAAGTAAACTATTATTACATGGACAATTCACTTTCATTAGTTTGGGTTGTAAATATTTTTATATAAAAAATCGGTAATAGAAGATTGCAGAGTTTAACCTATATTTAATCCCAAAGAACAAACTGGATAGCTCAAATTACGGGAGATAACTCGTAAAACGTGCTCTGTTCAGTTAATTCACGCTCTTTTTTATAATATTGTATTTCGTGCTCAAATGATTTGCTGATGCACAATAAATTAATTCGTAGCTTGGACTGATAGAATTGCCCCGTATAGCGCTATTTTAATTGAATAAGTTACAAAGACGATGTAAAACTGGTTACAAATGCCGAAATACACTGTAGTAGCAGGGGGCAGTAGAATTGTGGGAAATTTAAAGGAATGTAATAGAAACAAAAACATTGAACCAAATTAGCATTTGCCAGTGTGAAATGATATTGCATTTTTTTGTTTTTTTAAATTGTGTTAATAAGAGAAAGGGAATATTATAAAAAATCTTGTTTCTAAGATCTTGACAACGAAAATGTTTCGTTTTAATAGATAATTTTAGATACTGAACTCTAAAAATACGAAATGTAATTAAACTAAATATGCTAGATCCCCCCCATGTGAATCTCTTTGCTTGAATCCTTATAAGAGAGTTGCTTTGTAAAATGTCGGCATAATATATTATTGCATCTGCTAAATTAACCCAAGAACCTAAATCTTCAATGTAATTACAGATGCAGGTTTTTGTAAGGTATCTTACAGTAGAATTGTGCCTTATATTTATGATTGCACGTTTGGGTAGCTCGGATATGTTCTTATTGTCTTAAGTACAGTGGAATACATATAAAAGATATTTTTGCAGTTTATTCATATTTAATTATAATATGCATTTTTCATAAATATGTAATGTTATAATTTTTGTTATGAAGATTAGATTTTCAACTTGTAAGCAATCTTCGCTTATTTTGTGTAATTTTTGCCCGAGTTTTATTATATGAAAGCAAATATGCTTTTAATTAAATAGAATTATTCATAAAGGAACACTTAACATATACTGCATTGCGCTCTTAACACAAATTTAGGCAGATATTGCTGTGAATATATTTTATTACGGTAAAATTTGGGAAATAAATTGTTTGCATAGTTGTCAAAATGTTTTATGTCACTATAACACTATACAGTGCAAATATGACTTTCCTGAGAAATGTAATACTTTTTATACCATATGCATGTAGTGCTATCTAAAATAGTTTCTGCAGTATAATATGGTTGGCAAGTAGTATATAAAATATCGCAAAATGCCTGATTTTTTTAGAAAATAAACAGCAATGTAGAATAAAATTAATCATAGACGTGTCCCTATTAAATAATACATGTATAAATACAAATTACAATAAGCCATGATTTTCATTTAAATGTGAAGCCACAGGGTAGTACAGTGTGCAATTTAGTCGAGTGTATTTGCAAGGCATTAGGTCTAAATAATCCAAATACATTGTTTGAAATGAAATTCATATATTTTCTTTAAGAGATCAACCCAATTATCTTCTCATTCAAAATTATGATAACTATACATAATTGTATTTATGTCGATTTATTTCGTTTGAATGTACCAGTTCAAAAGAAATTTAAATATCTTGCATTAAAATTAACTTATTTATTCTGTCAAAAAAATCAGGTACGCAATTTAATTTATACTTTCGTATTTCAAAGGGACATGGCAAATTCTTAGGGAGAATTCTTAGGATGAAATTAACCATAATTTGCTTTTGCAGTACAAATGACCGCTCACAATATTTTTAATCCTATGAAAACTTTATATAGATTTTGAGAAATTTGCGTTAATTTGTACTTGGGCTTGTGTAATTCATAAGCACAATTACAGTTGAAAAATAGTTTTTAAGTATCGCCTACTATTATACTTTATTCTAACGATAGGAATTTTAAAATTCTTTCCTTTTATATTTGACACAAAGAGACCATAAACCTGTTCTATGCACGACTGTAATCATTTTTTAGAGTTAACATTTCCATTTTTAGTGTGAATCTAAATGTGTATCAAATTATGTATGTACACATATTAGGCATGAACAATATTTATTGTGCTGCTACTTTCTTCAAGGTGAATTTTTCTGGTGAATTATATACTAGCAACTTTCATTTGATAGATTACAAAAAAAAATCTTCAAGTCATGTGCTTTATTATCGAAAGTTAAACAAATGCAGTTATATGGCAGGTCTGATTGATCCCCATCATATGTGATCAAAAGATAACACCATTTGTTCATATACTGTATATGCTCGTGCTATTTTCAAAAGAAAAAAATAGGCCTTACTATCCCTAATCATCTTCTAATTTTTAATCTTTTTTTTTTCATTTTGCGTTTGGAACATTCGGGTTGACAAGAAATACTTAGCAGATATAAGAGGCGGAGTATTTCACGACTTTTTGCCCAATTTTATGCTATGAAAAATGCGTCTTGCAAGCTGTTTTTGTTTACGAGATTGGCTTTACCAAGCGAAGATCGTGTTACTCGCACTTAATAAACAAAGCATGCCAAAATCGTGTATTAATAAAAGGACATAGGCGTTACAATTTACAAAGAATCTGATGCAACTTAAAAAGCTAACGAATCTGGTTTCAAAAAAGTGAAAGTAAAAGGTGCAAGCTACTAGTGACCTGAATTAATTTACTTAGGAGCCATTATAATTTTAATGTACTTTTTATTATTAATCATATTTACTTACTAGGTCAATACCATATTGGTATTAACAAAGACTAAGCTTTCCATCACTAGTTTTTAATTATCTTACGCTTAGTAATGCTGTAGCTCCTTCATGATAGGAACTGCTAATTAGAAATGAACTATATGGATAAATGATATGGTTTGAATGCATAATAAAATCATGCAGATACAAATTTGGTTTGTCCAATTTGTTACGATTACAATATTTGTAGTAAATCGTGAATTTTTGTATTACTAAAGAATTAGGGTGTTGACAAAAATGAACTTCTTTGAACTATCTTGTATTTAATATCAGCTGCTACTCGCCATGTATATTCCTTTTCTGAATCACTATCATACAAATTGAACTTGATTATATGTGCGATATTATATAGAAATTCGATAGTTTGGTATATTGAAAGTGGAAGCAACATGATCCAGCATTTACACCCCATCAATTCATCCTGCGTGTGAAATTCTTGCAATATATTCTTACAATGTCCGAAATAAATGAAAATGACAAACAGAAATTCTATACAAGTACTCTTGCATTGTTAATTGGCAGCAAAAGGAGGTTCCCTGATGAGTTAATTTCCGAGCTGAAATTACCGAAACGTAAAAACAGCAAGATTGTACGATAAACACCCATGAAATGACCTATAACGATTCTATCGCTTAATGTAAGATGAATTAAGGCAGAAAATGCAGACCGCAGATTAATTTATGTGCCACATACTCAGCGGGAAATATTCACCCAACCCAGTAGTTGCATAATTCACGGGTTAAGGAGATTTTAAATAGTGTCTGATGCAAATCCTTATCATCGAGATGAAACAGTATCACACTTCTAAAAAATTGATAAAATAATTATAATTATCGTTGCTTATGGTTCAAATAATATATTCGATATGACTGAATCAAGAATTAAATGACTTGAAAGTGCCACTTAACAATTGGAATTCCCTAAAACGTTGGTTATCTTAAATCAAGAACTTTTAATTCAATTCAACTCACTACCCTACAGTTAGCAAACTTCCTTATGGTACCATATGGTATAAAGGTTGTACCCATTTCAGGAGGAACTTCAACTGTTAGTATAATTTCAAAATTACAACACAAAGAAGTTTGAAACCAAAAAAAAAATGGAGCCAAAGAATCTAAAACAGAAGATCACCAACATGTTTATCTTGGTGTTTGTTTGGGATATTTTTATTATGAATGCCCATGGCATTGTTTGAATTTACTTATAAACTGCATACTTCACGCAAAACTTAAACGAGCTTAAATCTTCACCATACCCTGAATGATTTCTGATCTATTTTTCAGTGAAATGTTTTGGGGAAATGTTGTTATCATGCAGGTGAGGCAGTTGACATGCCAGAAGAGCCAATAAGTCGATGTTTTTCACATCCAGCGAATGGATATTTTTGCATATTTAATAAATACACAGCTGGTTTGCATGACCCGATGCACATTATTTTATGAAACTCGATCCTTCACTTGCCTAATGTTTCCATCAATGTGCATTTTTGAAATGCGGTGGCTGCGAGCACTTGAGCATATAATAAGCTTTTCTCAACTGCGATATGTGTAGTGAAGCACCATAAACAGTTCTTGTTTCGAATTTCACCAACGGTCGACGTGTTAATAAAGTATGTAATGGGAGACGGACAGACAAAGCAATATTTAGATTAGTAGTGTAAAATAATTAATATTAGGCAGTAGATTGATGTTACCTACTCGTGTGTATTGTATAGAGATTCAAACCAAGTCCTTATACGTGTAATTATTCTGAAAACTTTAACGTTATAATTACATAAACGAATCCCGAGACCCAATATTATGAATCTAGGTCAGTTTTGAAAGTACTTTGAATGATTAATAAGAATGTGACTTTTTGTGTCATCACATTTTCATGAAAAATTACTGTATTTTTTAAAATAAATCAGGATTCAGGAATAACAACTTTCGTTTTCCAAATAAGATATCATCGCCATAAATCTTAGAACTGACCATTATTATACTTAATAGTGCAACGAATAAAAATTGTAATCTAAAATATAGTCCTGATGATGTTATTTGATGCCTAAATATTCCATCTTCAGACAGCCGTTTAATTGAAGCCTTCAAGCGTAGGGTAGTTTGCAGAACTCATTAGGATGAGACATTCAAAACGAAAAAAAAAATCAAAAGTAGCATTGGTCAGTATAATAAACTCATTCGTCATCAAACCCTAGAAAGGCGAAGTGAATATGGAGTAAAAATTACAGGCGTTGTGCATGCTTTGTATTATTTGCGGATTTTCATCTGATTCTATTCGACGTCTTGACAAACCTGATCGCTCTAATATATTCTTTATTCTAACTTGTAGTTAGTAAAAAGGGACAAAAGCTACCATTGACTAGAGTATTAAAGACTATTCATAAGTTGAAGCATCTCGAACATTGCATATCAAATTGTATAACGAGGGAGAATTGATATAGCTTTCAATGTTCATTAATTATCGAAAAAAACGAGATTTTTGGGAGTTTTTGTTTGAATATAATTTTTTTTTATATAGGCTTAATTTTAATCGTCTGACAGATTTAATGCATATGACTTGCATTCTTAGAGCGTGTAAAACTACCTTGTGACTATGCAAAGAATCAGTACGCTGACTTGCCTTAAGGCCATGTTTCATTTTTTGTAAAGCGTCCTAAACAGTTCTTAGAAAAATGGTAATTTTTTTGGGGTCTGCTCAACCCTTCCTCTATCTGAATAAATTTTAATGGAGTGAAAAGCTGTACAATATGGTTAAATCAAGAGCAAGTATGTACCTGTCCAATTTTAAAACTTTCATTTGTTGTTGTCAGCTGTCATACGATGCATCATGGAAGATGAATGCAATTTTCATCTTATACATTATGTATTTATTTATTTTGGGATAGCCCATACGTTGAACCATTTCGTTAAACAGTACCACAAAATGAATATAAAGACTGCTGTTTAGTATGCATAGGATTGTACTTCCCTGTCTTTTATAAACACCTACCATTTTTAATATTTTGAAAATTGTTTACTAGCGTAAGGATCCTGGAAAACTTACGTCCATCCAAAATTGCCCACGCCTTGGAAAACTTCTTATCGTTGCTATCAGTAATCCGAACATGGCTAAAATTTAATCGCTTTAAAATCAGATCATCGTAATTATATTGAGGAAACGAGCTGTATTAGCCTCGTTTAGCATCGATAATGCCAGCCCATAAGATTTCAACGTCTTGAATCAGAAACTCAAATGGTGTGAATAATGAAGTGCCACAGGCACCTCGAACTCCATTTTTAAATGTTTAGGTTAGTGTTAGTTGTTAAATACTATAGGCGGCTAATGTGCTCTAAATGTCTAGAACACATTTTATTTTTGTATACAGAAAGGCAATAATTGAGTTTAGAATATTTCATTAATAGATAAAATAAATTCAAATATGTAACACGATTTTGTTATATAAACATCTTATTTGGTATTTACGATTTCATTTTATAAGTGGTTTTCATTTATTTGTGTAGTTATAGTGATTAGCTTTTATATAAAGTATACAAAATATTCAATTTAAGTCCATAAGTTTTCTATTCCCTGCTACTGGAAACAAGGAAACTTTAAACGAATTTTATTGAAATATTATTTCCATTTATTAATTTATATTTTGAAAGACAAATTAGGACTCTTTTTTTCTGCATCTTTTAATGTAGGAATGAAGGAAGAGAGAAAATAAAAGGTTTGTAAAACAACTTTTCATCTATGCAGTACTATGTCTGGTGTAGAAGACACCATCCTTAACTAGCATTATTCATAAATACTGAAAGAATTTGATAATCTTTCACGATTATAGCTTAACATCGTGACGAAGTTAAATACACGTTATAATAAAGTGCTTTTATAGAGAGGTCGTAACATACCCGAAATCAGCTAAATTGAACCTAGTAGGTGGTCGTGAGTTGTATAATCAAGCAATATCCAGAGATAGGCGCTATGGTTAATAACGCTTTAATTATTCATTCAAAATGAGCAGTTTATCGAACCATACCTTTTTCCTCTTAACCCATGTTATTTCTACATTAAGCGAATATAAAACTACAATCTGATGAGGTCGAATTTAACGTTTTATTTTATGGATTTTCTATATTTGAGATTTATGAAGAATATCTGATATGAATCTCTTCAATATATCTACATTCTTACTGGTTTCTACCCCAGTTATCGATATCATTCAATCGATTAAACCTTAAATATGACTTATCGTCTCAAAGGAATTTCCCAGTGGAATTTTGGAATTTTTTGTTCAATAATAGTTCTCCATATGGGTCGATATATAGTATTTTGGTAAAAATTCGGAATGAGTCTTGGTTTCACTAACCTCTTTTCTTCTTTTAAAAATCTTCTTTTAAGACGCTAATTTCTGTACCTATATGCTCTAATAAAGAATACCAAAAATTCTGTTATTATTATAAGTTATTTTTTATATTTTTTATTTGTTTATATTTTAACAATTCTAAACGTTTAGCCATTTGGCTAAACGACAGCACCTTTTCAATTATTGAATAGGTTTGTCACATTAAATGTGAGAAGTGTAAATAACAACGGATTAGGTTAGTACAATTTATGTTTATTAAATAACGTTATGCTTTGTAACTTCAGATAAGTTAGATATTTCTTTTAATTATCACTTGAATGAACTATTAAAAAATATTGGTTACCGAGATACAAAATCAGTAAGCTAAACATAACATATTAAAATACTAAACTTGTATTTAATGCACCCTTCAGAGAACAATGCAGCTATTTTTGATAATACATCAAATAAATGCAGGGGAATTTTATAGCTCTTAACTAAAGTAGTAGAAACTGAGCTGGTACATTTATGTAGTTTATCATTGCTCTAAAATTAAGGAATAAATGCATAATATAACGCCATTGTATGCCGAAATAATAAGTTACAGAGAAGAAGTTTTAGTCTACTTTTTATGAAGTCGTGAACTATTAAATGGAAGCACCAAAGTGGAAGGTGTATCTTGTTATGCATTAACTTTCAATTTTTCTTAACCCAAATTTTGAGTTCTAACATGTGTGCCACCAGATGTAGCCCTTTATGCTGTCTTTTCTTCACTGACATAAGAGATCATCGCTGTATTTTTAGCATCGCGACGACAATGTCCTTGGGTGTGTCCCTTGTGAAATATAAGCACAATTTCAATTTTTTATAAGGTTAGAATACGTTCAAATCTCTGGCAATACAACGTCTACTTACTCATCCACAAACGTTAATGAAAAGCACTGAACGTCGTGTTTTGGGTTAAACGGATTCATCTCACGCTGGGGATGAGTTCCTAGATGAAAACGAAATTGATTATTAAATAAGTAAACAACATAAAAATCGCTACATTGTAAGGATCTAGAGGCGTATTAATGTTTAAATATCCAATCATTTATCCGAAAAAATTAAAATTGGTTACGACTTCTGACCCAGATGGATAATGATATTAAGAGCAATCTTCTCTATATTAAAAGTACATTTCCCATGGTTTTATGATTTATGTAGTTTGCATTTCTATATTTTAGGTTTCTGTTTAATGTGATGGACGTTATGCAAAATAGGACGATGAGTTTGTACTTCTATCATTATGGAGGAGTCAAAACTAAACAAGAAAATATAAAAGTTTTTAAAGGAAGATTTTCTAGAAGCTCAAAACCCAACTTGTAGTTAGTTTTGTTTATGAATTATTGAACATGTGACGCAAAAGCACTCTAATGCGTAATTTATTTAACTATTAACATGCAAAATATTTAAAATAGAAATTAGAAATTGCATATCTTAAAGGTTATTATCGTGGATGTTTAAGTTCAAAATGTGGTAAATAAACACGCCCATTTCAACAGAACAATTGTATCGTAAATGCAATGGTGAATTTAAACAAACTGAGAAGTTTATTAGATTTGCATGCGTTCAATTAATCTTTCTAACTAAGCTGATATGCTAGAATAATTCGACATTTGAGGGTTTAATGTTTTTAAAAATTCACATTTTGAAAGGTCATTAAATTTACATTGGTAGAAACCAGCCGATATTTGTCGATATTCTATTATTATACCACGGTTTTCTCAGCGAAAACAATAGGCAACAGTTTGATACTCGAATCCACTAATCGCAAATTGGTAAAATCACTATGCGTTTGTGAAACCATTGCGTTAAGATGGGCGTGCTTATTTACCACACTTCGAACCCAAAACATCCACAATTAAATTTCGGGAATAATAACCTTTTGGATTACATAGTTATAAATACACTGGCATAAACGATTTCTCATGTACTACGTCTTATTTCGAAATTACAAACGCACCATTTGCTCTTGTTCTTATATTCGATGTTACATCCATGATTCGCAGTGATTTACTGCAGATTTATTGACTGGCTATGTATGATAAAATTATTTTCCCAAGTCATTATTCCAATTACAGTGGTGCGTGTTATTTGTAGCTATATTCCCAATTAATTTAAAGTTTATTTACGCCCGGTTTAACATTCTCTTCGATGACTGGTCATTAAAGTTTGTTTGCAAAGACAACGGATATTGCACCTTGGTGAATTTTTGATAATTAACCCTTCGAGCTAATTGATGATATACTCAGCGGGGTGAGAAATACGGAAACATTATTGATATACTTCACACTATATTTCTGTAAGATTATTTTTATACTAAGATAAATTATTTGTAGTAGGACAATTACCTAACATTATGGCAATCAACAAAACAAATAGTTCGAAAAAGATAGTTAATATTCGTTAAATCTCATCGGTTACCGTTTTTTTGTACATTATACCTAATTTAGTTAAACAACCAAGCTAAATCTTAAATCTAAAGATAAAAGATAGGAAAGAAAAACATGAATAACCATACATAAATTCAAACGTTTTCGTATATTTTGCCCATTTTACCCATGGGAAAATCCTCTTTTTAAAAAAATAAATATTTATTACCTTGCTTGATGCCATGATATCACAATTTCCTCCAATCCTTGCATAATAAAAATGTTAAGTTAAGCATATGATGTAATTAAGCTTATCTTTAATTTAAGTTCAAGAGAATCGCCCATATATGCGTTTCGTGCTCCACTTCAAAATGTTCAAGCGTTATGAAAGTAGTAATCTGTGGCGAGTTTGCAAACAGTGCACTTTTTCAAACATGTCCGAATGTATCCAGAGTTGGACACCATTTGTTTAACCTTTGAAACTATATTTACAAAATTTTCTACCAAATATATGGAAATACATTCCACACCTCTAAAGTTTTATAAGCTATACATGCAATTCTTATGTGTATGCTAAAGGAGACATTCAAACAACAGGATGGCATTGTACCGCTGTTGAATAATTGATTTCCATTTAGCATCATTGTCCTAGATATGCAGGATTCACGTAGGCTACTTGTGAAAGATTCTATACACTTTTGCTTTAAATAAATATTAGCATAAGGTAATGTGGCAGAAAGTGAAATCTAGATGTGTTGGGTATTTGATGGTTGACTGGGCAGAGATGAAGAATAGGTGTGGAAAAGTAACTACAGTTTACTTACCAAATAGTGTTAGAAACAAGTTAAATCCATATATTTAGTTTTTCGAATCTGTACTCTTGAACAACTCAATGAAAGCAATATGTGCAAGGTTGCAATAGAATGTTGTGGGAACGGAATTATGAACGGATAAATAATTTCTACTTAGTTGTAAACAAAAGATGCATAAACTTAAAACTAACCAACTGTATTATAAAACGTACATACCGCATACCCTTATGGAAAAAATTGATGCCAAACTGGTTGCTAAAACTGATTGCTAATAAATTGCAAAACTGACTGCAATC
>JAUJYV010001478.1:0-17422 GCA_033995625.1 Ophyiulus pilosus
GCTCACTCATGACGTTCTGTTAGTTCATTGGGTAGTTCAGTCCGTGACTCCTCCCTTCCCGCCTCTAACGTTAAGGCGTTGGCTGGCTCAATCTCTCTAATAGTAGCGTGTTTTCAACCCAGTGATGAGTAGAGTGTAGAAGAAGGTGCCAAAGCCCCACCCGCGTAGGTTTCAACCCAGTGATGAGTAGAATGTAGAAGAAGGTGCCAAAGCCCCACCCGCGTAGGTTTCTTTCTCTTTTAATGTAACATTGTATATGCTGCCCCATAGATCAGGATTAAACCCAAAATGGCGGCTGAGCGGGACGTTCAAAGGTCTGCCGATGAAAGACCGATGGCCGACGTTCAAGGATTTTTATCGTAAACGGATGCTCATTTAAGCTGCTCCATTTCAAACTTTTCCTTCATCGCCTCGTTTCGGTTCATTCGGACCAATAATAATACTAATAATAATAATAAAATGGGGATTTGCTATAGGCCTCTTTTCGCTTTTTTTTTTGACAGGAGAGGGACCACGGAGGGGGCAAAAAGAAGCTGCTAGACAAATGCGTTTGAATGATTGAAAAACGTGAAAGTTGAAGAAAATGGTGGCGCCGCCGCCGCCGACATCAGGGATGTCGGTGCGAATTTCGGCGATAAAATATACATAAATAATCTCGCCTTAATCCCCCGCCCGAACATCCAACAACAACAAAAAAAAAAACAAGGTGCGAGAAGAAAGTGCTTTGCATGAAGCTAAACAACAAACCGAGACCGCCGTCACGACCCTTTTTCTGACGCCCACGTCTACCCGTGATTTCAATGATTTCATGCTCGCTTCAAAAACCGTGCAGGACACGTATTATAACGCTTACTTTTTCCATGAATTCAACGACTTCTGGCATCGCGAAACTTGCGGGATTTTTTTCAAAGTGAGATTTCGGTGAATATCGAACGCACGATGGAGGCTGCCATCTTGTTTTCGATTGAACGCAGTTTTATGCTTTACATTATCTTGTTTCATAATTATGACTATTTTACATTAAACCAAATTGAAACGTGTGATTGAAACAAATCTACAAATCCAAAACGCGAACTGAATTCGCTGTTTGGAACAACATGTACTATAATCACGTTCAATTATCCCTCGCGCATGAGATCCTCATTCCTAACTATGCAGCGACACGCGCATCCATATGCTGCATGGATAGGGAAATCAACGTTGTGTCCTAAATTCAAATTTACACAATTTGAATTCAAAGATAGTTTTTCTACACATATTACTTTTTTTTACATTAGACAAACGTTCAAAGATAAAATTCGGCACCGCGTGTCGCTGAATAGTTAGGATTTGGGATATCGTGCGACAGGAAATAACAGAACATGATCGCGTGCATTTTGGTAATAGATCACAAGCTGTTCCAAACAGCATTTTGTCCTCGTTTTGGATCTGCAGTCCATTTTCAGTTTTTAGTATATTAAAACCAATTAATTTAATAAGTTTTCTATGAATGCGCGAGTTAAGTTACAACCCCATGTGAAGCATAAAACGGCGTTCGATCGAAAACAAGATGGCCGCCTCCATGCATGGTATACGGAGCTAATTCAGTCTTCATTGCAGGGTTTTAATTCTGCCAAATATTTCTGCATTGAAAGGATAATAAGCCTCGTATACCTTTGTTGGTGTTAATCCCCTTAAGAATGCCCGCATCCCGCAGCGCCACCGTGGGTGGTGGCGCTACGCGGCGTTAATCCCTCTCAAGGTGGCGCCCCGCGTCAAAGGATTAAAGTGTCTCATTGGGGCGAAAACCAACACCTTAGAAATTGAGGGGCGACAGGACAAGTAATCATATCCACACCCCTCTACACGCTTTAATAAGATTCAATAAATAGCAATAGTTTGCAATAGTAGCAATAGTCAAAGTAGTTTGCAATACTGCTCTCAGATGGCGATGCTGCACTCCAGGTTTTAAACAAAATTACAGTCGAACCCGCGTAATCGCACACCACTTAATTGCACAGACCGAATAATTGCACATATTCTCCATGCCCTGAACTTTTGTACATGACGTGAACACGGATAATTGCACACCGGATAAATGCACATATTTTACAAGCCCCATATGCAATTTACTTTTGTATGGAACTGTGACCGGATAATTGCACATTTTCGGCTTGCCAGGTCACTGAGTAATTAAGTGACTTTTGGACTAGCATGTATATTTTCAATTTTTAAAGCATCTACTGGAAAAAGTGAATCTAATAAATGTTTCCCATAGCTAATCTAGCCATTTGAAGGACTTTAACAGCAAATTGAGCCAGAATTACTATATGTAAGCAAAACCCGAATAATTGCATAAACCGGCACATTTTCGGCTTGACGGGTCGATGTGCAATTAAGCGGGTTCGACTGTATATCAAAATTATTTGATAATACATGTCCATTGTTAATCTAAGAACATCGATCATAAGGAAATACGGAATATTCACAAATAGGATAATTTGATTATTTCTGTGCACAATTTTCTGATAATGTTCATATATAATTTAACGAAAACTTTTTGGAAGGCGAGGGTTGAGGGAGTTTAGGAGTTGGGGGGGGGGGGTTGAAGTGGTAAGTGGCGCCATTTTGCCTCTCCACATCCACGTATTCCTTTATTTCCACCCTCGCATCACACCTTGGGTGTTTTTTGTTGTTGTTGTTCGGCGAATGTATTTTAATGCGAAAATTGAGTGTAAAATTGAGTTGCTCATCCAAAACTCACATAATTCCCCTTCTTTTCAGCTTGAGACTGGCGTCAATTGGCCACACATCAAGCACACATCCAATATTCATTTTATTAAACTGTATGAAATCGACTCAACGTCGATTGATTTTTTTTTAAAGCATCACGTGATTCCTGTTTTTATTGTTACTTTTTTTTGTATATCATTCATCTCTTAAAATCGTGATTCAGCACAGATTCTTGCGTGTGGTTTTTTTCTCCCTCCATTTGCCATTGTTGTTATTTTCGATTGGTAATTCGTTCAAAAATCGCAATTTTGCCATCACCGTGAAGACTATAGAAACCCGTAGCAAATTCGGGTATGACTATTATTTTTAAAAAAACATACGGGTTCACGGAATCCGTAGACAGTTTTTAACTTAAACGGGCTAATTTAAAAAAAACCTTCCAGCGTGCATGGGTTTGCCACAGTTTTTATACGACGAGCAACATCAATTCATAAACTTTGACATTGGAACTTCATTTTTTCAGATACACCCACTCGTGTTTTTACAGGATTTTTAAAATAAAGGTGCAGCGCATATATAGTCGAACCCGCTTAATTGCACACCGGATAATTGCACAAACCGGATAAATACACATATTTTGCAAGTCCAATATGCAACTTTTGTATGAAATTGTGACCGGATATTTGCATAAACCGATTAATTTCACATTTTCGGCTTGTCGTGTCGCTCGCTGTGCAATTAAGCGGGTTAAACTGTATACGGCACACTAAATTAATTTGTCGTATGAACGCAACCCCGCATAGCACGCGTGCATTGCAGAAGTGCTAGCTGGCTGTTCATTGATTTTGCGTGTTATGGGGTAGGACGCTTTCCTGCTATGCACAGATGATACGCGGTGTTGCCTGCCTACCCACGAAAAATCAAAATAGCATAACTTGGTAATCGGTGATTAAATGTCTTAAATGCCCCTATTACACTCATTAGATGCCCTTCAACATTGCATATGGACGTTTTTGCAATAGCTTTAAAGGTTGATGCCATTTTGATCAGCGTGTTTGCAAACACGCATAGCACGAGAGTAGGGCAGGAAAAATAACTGACAGTTCATTTTAAGTAGTGAGCTTACCTGCAATGCACTAATACTATGCGAGATTGCCTGCATACGACATAACAAAATGTCATTAGACAGTTTTCGCATGCCAACGTCTTTATACTTATCTTAACTTTAATGACGTTAAGGGAAGAACCAAGCATGCGCACCCATTACGTTAAATTAGTTCATTGGGCATAGTTCAATGCGTGACTCCCCCTTTCCTACATTAAAGTTAAGGTAAGTATATAGACGTTGGCATGCGAAAACTGTCCATTTATAACTTAGTGATTGATTAAAACGTAGGACCCAAATAAATATAAAAACAACTTATCTTCCACTTATAGATCCGTAAATCTTAACTAAAAATGACGACAACATTCCGTTAATTCAGATTTTCTCTGACCCACAATTGGTTAATACCGTTATTACGATCCTCAATCAAAAAGCGTAATTAAACAACAATTATTTTTAATGAAAAAGTTTATTGACGAACACGATGTCGGTATATGTACACTGTTAATTAAAACAATGAATATTAAACGAAGGTCGTCCTTCGCTCATATACACTATATACAAAGAATAATAATACGAAAAATAATCGACACATAAATTATTAAAGACATTTGAAATACGTTTAGAAAAAACCTAAAAAGTATATATGAGACACGCACATCCCTTCCCATGCATGCAGATACCGTATATTGTTATTGTACAAATTAACTCTCGACAGCCGGTTAATAATTCAAAATTTAAAAATTGAAAAATGACACATGCGTGGCTTAATTGGATTCACGGATGATGTACGGCATCCGAATTTCAGCCTCGACACACATCGACATATATACATGTGGAGACATTCGTGAGAAAACCATAATTAGCACATACAACGAATTGAACGATCATAGATATACAAGACAACCAGAAATGGCGAAAATAAAACCTCACCATTATCTGAAATCACAAAATTTCGAAAGGTTCGATATTGAACCTTCAACAAATTTGGTAGTCAAAATTACCATATTGTCTCCCATATAATGTATGTTAATATATATGATAATCTCCATAAACAGTCGAACCCGCTTAATTGCACAGCGACCCGGCAAGCAGAAAATGTGCAATTAACCGGTTTATGCAAATATCCGGTCACAATTTCATACATAAGTTGGACATGGGGCTTGCAAAATATGTGCAATTAAGCTGGTTCGACTGTAATGTATGTTAATATATGATAATCTCCATTTACATTATGTGTGAAAACATGTATGGCCTTTTTATGTCAGTATATGGAATAAAACACGGGATTGCTCAAAGTATAAACATGTCATACAGTATTTTAAAGTACAGAAATGATAAGTGCACATACAATGTATGGACATAATAGAAAGTGCATCGTATGTACAGTCGAACCCGCTTAATTGCAAACCGAAAATGTGCAATTAACTGGTTTATGCATATATCTGGTCACAATTACCTACAAAAGTTATACATATATTGCTAAATATGTGCATTTATCCGGTTTGTGCAATTAAGTGGGTTCGACTGTATGTACTCGGGTGCAAGGGTCATACAATCGCATATAGGATCATACGTGGTCAAAACATCCATATAACAGTGCAGTTGGCAGTATGTCCAATTTCTGATATGCCCTTTCTCTTCCATGTCCCAGGTTAGTATCTACAGGGGTTCTAATAACAGGTAGGCCCTATAACACAAACTAACAATGTAACGAAGTTTAGGGCCTTGAACTCTTCCACAAAATGTCTGCACTATCTCATATGGATTCATATGGGCCTTTTGTCTGTGTCCATATCCCTCTTCAGCAAGAGCACGAACACGCGGTAACGAGAGGGTATCGTACGCGGATCCACCTGCAGTGTTCCGCGGCATTCCAGTCCCTGCAGTGCCACCGTAAAAGTGTCTTGGCCGAAGCACGGCTCGGCTTGCAGCTCATGCCGGCTGGAAAGGAGCACGAACGGCGACTCTGACAGCGTCCTTCCCGTAGCCACCGTGGCCAGAATCGGGGTCCTAAGTCCCTCCAGGCGAACACGACTGGACAAAAGGACCTCGCCCACAGGAACTGTCTAAGAGTCCTACGTAATTTGCGGTCTCCACCACCGGCTCTAAGTCTCCTTCCGTCGGGAAGAGCCACCGGTTGTAGCCGCAGTCTCTTCACCTCCGTCGGCATTTTGCCCCTCGGCAACAGGAGGAGATTTCCCGCGGCAGCCGAGGGCTTTTTGCGGGAGGCCAAGAGAGCCATCTGCCGCCGGCTGAACTGCGTCGACGGGCCGCCACTACCGTTGCCTCCTCCGCCGCTGTCGGTCAAACCGTACAAAGCTGCCGCGGGGTCTCGGGGTGGAGGCGGTCGACCGAGGCTCATGAAACGACCGTCGAAATCCGAGCCCAACTGAAGGAGCAGCGACTCCGGTCTCAGGTCTTCGGGCCGAGGGTCGTAACGAGAGTCCGGCGACTCCACCAGGTCCACCAGCGGAAGATCAGATGAGGGATGGGGCAGAAGACCCTCTTCGTCTTCGTCCTGATGAGAGGCAGTCATCGTAGTCAGAAGCAGGAGGGCTAAGGTCGCCGTGAGAACGGCCATATCTGGTCGGATCCGGGCGACGGTCAACATCGGAGAGGCATGCTGACTACTAGCTTTTCAGAAGTCTTTCCGAGAGTAACTTTGCACGAGTCAGCTTCTAAATACTTTCCACGAGTCGGTCCGAGAGTTCTTCAAGAGGCTATCCAGAAGTCGGTCCAAGAGGTCTTCCCAGAAATCTGTTCGAGAGTAACTTTGCACGAGTCAGCTTCTAAAAGCTTTCCACGAATCGGTCCGAGAGTTCTTCAAGGGGCCTTCCAGAAGTCAGCAGTGCGCTTTCCAGTGGTCAGTCTAGTAGTACTTCTACAAATATGTCCAATACTTCTTCTAAATACCTTCCAGAAGTTCGTCCAAGAGTTCTTCAGCAAGCCTCCCAGAAGACTGTCCCATTAAGTCACCATGGGCGTTTCAAAAATTACTCACAAAAGTCGCTGCCAACGTAACCAAAACCACTTTCCGGTGTTCCGGAAGACAACAAGTAATTCGATGCCGCTATTTCACCAAATATACAGCGTTTCCAAAATACGTCTCAGATTCAGCATTCCAAAAAAGTTACTCATGTCTACGCAGCAACGTCCAATAACTGCAACATTCCAGAGAAGTCAACCAAAAAAGCGTTTCAAAAGTCACGCTTTCAGCATTACAGAAAGTCGCTTTATAGTTCCATCAGCAACATCCATTCCAGAAGTCATCGACAACGTTCCAAAAGCAACTCCCTCAACAACTTGGTTAGTCTTGATGAGGACTTTGATCGGAATAAGAGAGAAGAGTACGCTGGAGCATCCTCTGAAGAGGAGGAGGAGGATGCTCAATCTGAATGTGAATCTTCCATTGGGACGAGAAGAGTCCATCGCTCAGGGGCCGGTCCGGGTCAGTTTTTCGTCCTCGTCTCTCCATTGGTCAATCGCAATAAGCTCCTCCTCCCGTGCTTTTTTTTTCTTCACTCCTCTCCTCGTCTTCTTCGAAGGGGGTTTACATTATTTCGTCCAAATTCCATCGGCATTCGTAGAACAAATGCGTCGACGTCGAGTCTAGACTCGGCGGCTGCCAAAAAAGACCCCGGGTTCGGACCATCGCTCCTAAATCCCTCTTCTTTTATATCAAAAATCCTTTTTTATATATATATTCGTGTCGTGCTTCAGCCTCTCGCAAAGCCACTCGCCCTCTCTTTTATATCCGGCTTTTGGCCCCAAAAAGCGTGTTTATTCAACGCCTGGGAACAACTTAAGTCCTCCATCACGCGCGCATACAGGTGACAAACCCCCGGACCTAAGCCCCTGCTTTCGGTCCTTTGCGGGGAACTTCTCCAACTTTTCGTTTATTTTTAAAAATGTCTAACAGTGGACACATTTGTTTATCTTAAGGGTAAGGTGCACTCTCCATATCCAAATTTCCAAAATAAGTTCCCGGGTGGAAAAACCATACATGTGTCCACCATTCAAGGAAGCGTCGTTCTTTACAAAACTTCTACACTGCCAAAATGTCCATCACACAGTAAAAACAAGTCGGTTAGATGGTAAAGATCCATTAACTCGTCCGCGGTTTTGAAACAAAAGATATTTTCAGTCGAAAAAAAGTCAAGTTGTATAAAAAGAAACTAATGTCCGTCGCACCGAGTGCTTCTATAACAATCAATCGAAGAAGAAAAACAAAAAGTCCAATCTCGACAAAAATATATTGGTCTGGAAATCAATCGATTTCTCAACCACTTCAAAACATACAGGAAGGAAATCTTTCGCTGATCTTTACATAACAGCCCACAAAAACCCATATCTATAGTTCAAACGGCGCCATGGCATGTCACATGTCAACAGCAGCGAAAAACAACAAAACAAAACTGTCTCAGAGATGCATGCATGCATTCCGGATAATCGAACATGAAAATCGACGAGTTGTAATTCGGTTATATAATAGAGAAATTTAGCCACCCAACGTGAGCATACGACCTTTATACTGATCTTAAATGGAATTTTCGTTAAGGGAGGAGCATTGATTGGAACTAAAAACGAAATTGTATAAAATCCTTTCAAATATGCTCATGACGTTCAGTTAGTTCATTGGTAGTTCAAATCAATGCTCCTCCCTTTCCGAAAGTTCCATGTAAGATCAGTATAAAGGTCGTATGCTCAAGTTAGGTGGCTAAATTTCTCTAATATTAATAATCAATAACGCGGACAAAAAAGAGAAATATCACGCGTTAATAAACTTTTATTTCCGTTAATGAATGCCTGTTTATATATATAGGCATCACGTTTAAAAATGTACATATGGTATATAACCAGTATATATAGGCACGAGTATTGCATTTTGTCAATAAAATATCATCTATGTGAATAAAGTATGTCCATATATCTACATATACAATCGAACCCGCATAATTGCACACCGGATAAATGTACATATTTAGAAGCCCCATTGTGCAACTTTTGGATGGAATTGTGACCGGATATTTGCATGAATCGGTTAATTGCACAGCGACCAGGCAAGCCGAAAATGTGCAATTAACCGGTTTATGCAAATATCCGGTCGCAATTCCATACAAAATGTGCACATGGGACTTGCCAAATACGTGCATTTATCCGGTTTGTGAAATTATACGGTGTCCAATTAAGCGATTTCGACTGTATACGAAATAGGACAGATTGCGATGCATGCAGCATAAAATGGCAGATATGGCCCTATATAATTTTCTCATCAGGTAAAATATGCAAAATTTTATCGAAAAACAGGACATAAAACGCGTATATGGTCATAAATGTTTTCAGACATATGCACGTATGGAAAAGTACAGATATATCCATATATGGGGCATAAAATGGCACTTTTTGGACCATTTGAAGTTTTTAAAATAAAATCGGGCATAAAACGCCATATATGACCATACAAGTTTGCGGATAAAGTATAATGGAGAATATCACATTATCGTATACAGTATACAGATGTTTAAGACCCTATATAATTTTTCCACCCGGGCCATACTCATATTTTTATAGATACAATACACGTACAGCGCCCCTTTCCTTACACCCTCGTCCACAGATATATAGCGATGGTTCTTCAGCAAGAGCAGAAGCACTTGTCCGTGACAGGATAAGGCACCTTGAGCCACTGGCATCGAAAGTTCTTGTTATCTGCCCTATCGTGGTGTCCCTTGTGCCTACCGCCGCCGCCAAGGGCCGCTGGCATCTGCGTGCTTCTACGGCTCCTGGGGCGACAGTGCCACCGCAACAGGTGGACGATGACACTCTCTGCAGGGACGCAGTGCATGCCAGGGGGCCAGGAGCAGGAGCGGCGTGGGTCGTTCACACAATCTCCTCGCTTGACCCATCGGGGCCAAAAGAGGGGCCCTACGTCCTCCCACACGAAGCGCATTGGACAGGAGGCCTTGCGCAGAAGCCACGCCTCCGTTTTGCTTTCCGAAAGGGGCCCCACTTCCTGCGTCAGGTTGAGCGCGCTCAGGGCCGCCGTCAACCTCGGTGCCTGCGACGGTTGAGTGGGGTAGTCGGGACCCTCCACCAGCACGGCAGGCCTCTCCACCGACATATGGGCCGGGTCCAGGTCCTTGCCCAGTGCGGCCATCAGCGCGGGTAGCCTCAGCTGCTTACGCTTGGGAGGGCGCACCTGTCCACTGCTGGTGTCCACCAGCTGGATGGGGATCACTTTCTCAGATATGCTCAACGTCGGACGAAGGGGACGCTGAGGTCTGGGGATGACCGACGACGGATCGGATCCTTCCAAGGAGGAATCGACACCCGGGTCGTCGTGGACGTCGATGGCCCTGGAGACCCTCGAGAGGAGGAGGGACAAAGCCATAAAGCAGGTCCACAAATGCATCTCTTGATTGTAAAATAGATGGCCAAATATCAGGTACCAGAAACTAGGAAAGGTTCTTGTAGAAAACTACTGGTTGACACTGTCCTAGAGGTTCCTTGAGCCTCGACAGTGATACTAGACAGCTCTGGTACGGATGACAAGCACTACTTGAAAGTTTTTCTTACGATTGAGCGTGTAGCATAAAAACGTTCTTCTAGAAAACTGGTTTGAATCTAGTAGTAGTTGGCACTGTTCTATAACTGGTCACTACTACTGCTTCGGGTGTCTTGAATCTTGACAGTGACACTAGACAGCTTGATTCGATCACAATACTTGAAATACTTCTTGGTTCTTGCGCTAGTCTCAGAGCTGACCAGTACTGCTGCTACTTTTTCGATTTCTTTTTTAAAATCTCGGCAGTGACACTAGTCAGATCGATTTGATCTTACTTGAAATAATGCTTCTTACGATTTTTAGTCCTTGTCAGTTCCACAACGGCTTCCCAACACTTCACGGTCAGTAAAGTGGCAACTGCTTTGAATTTCGTCCTAGTTCCAAACACTTGCTCTTAAACTTGTGTCGCGATTGTATAATTACAATTATACACTTGGACTGTTTTTGGATTAGCAATAGGCTTCTAAACACAATTTAAGAGTCTTCCCGCTGCATAAAACGTGTGTATAATCCCAGATGTTCACGATCAGCACTGCAACGACTTATTTCTGTGGCACAAGTATGTGCTTCTCGCGTGCTCTGATCAACAGTAGGTAATGTTCAGCAACCGTCCTCTGGGACTAAATTGGCACAGGTCTACACGAGCCTACAACTTGGTCAATGTTTTCAATGGTCCGTAACGACGACGAATGGTGTTGTGCGGGCCTCCGGCCCTCGTTTATAGGGATAGGTCTGACCGTTATCGGACCCGAGGATCTTTCTGCGGTGGTCAAATGACATACTCTGTCTCTGCCGCAGGACCTCAGGCACCAACGCACCGTCTGCGGGCCTAAAGGTGGACCCTCTCAGACCGAGAGAGGAGTGGGACAGGATGCCTGGCTACACGTCGCGCAGCACAAGAGCATCATTATCAACATCACAAATGAACTATTATTATTGCGAACCTCGGAAATATATGCCTTTACTGAAAGGCAGAAAAGCATTCTCAGACGAGACCGGCTTTTCAAAGGCGGTAAGCCACGCGGCTAGCTGGCTCGACGCTACTAAGACCTAGAAAAATCAAACTACGATTACCACCAACCTTTTCAATAAAAGTCGCATTATGAGGCTCTCGTCTTGGGTTTCCAAATCTGCAAAATGAAGATTGACAAGAAGGATGCTGTCAGCCATTTTTTCCCCCTATACGTCCCGAAATGTTCCATCGGCGTCACACGGCGTCGCCAAATCACTCAAAACGCTGGCGACGAGAACACTGGCACTTGGAAAACTGATCGCGAGGCGTTTTATTACTAAATCTGCCTTGAAATTGCAACAAAATTCACCGATATTGCTTCAGGTAGATACAAATGGCGACCATTCGAACATTGGAATGTCGGCGCGCGATTCGAACTTGTGATGTCACATCCTGTTCGCCATTTTTTAAGAATACGGAAAATGTTTATTTCCCCACGTATACAAGAATTATTCGAATAAAAAAAAATATTTTTATGTAAATTCAAATTTGTGAGGTTATTAAAATAATAATAATAACGGTTAGAATTAAAGTAATGTTATTAATATAACATATATGTAATACAGGCATATGTATTTTAAATACATCGCATGTTCAACGTTTGTTTTCCCCAAGTAGTTCCATTGAAAACATGTATAACCATCAAACTTATAGTAACGTCTTACGTCCACTTATGTCCATAATATGAAGTTTGATTATGGCTTAAAGTATTAAAATGGCACATACAGTGCCATACATTCGAATATGCATTATGATCATATTAGGACCAAAATGCCATATATGGATATATATGTCAAAATAGAAGTACGCATTTGGGACTACGTGTCCTAATTTGCATATGTTGAGCACAATAAAAGGCCACCAAGAAATCCCGATATAACTTTAGGCAAGTGAAAATGAGCCGCCACGTCTGCTGGTCTATAACTGAATCTTATATCAGTAATAAGATCCAGAGCCAACGGTAAAAATGGTTTATTTCCACTTAAAAATACCTTCCTGTCGTTTATGACCATAGTCAAAGCGGATAAAGACTTTACAAAATAGCTTTTATTTGCGAAGAACAATCCAAAATTAGGTTAACGGATTAACCCATTGAAGACCCCCAATCAAACAATTGACTAATCAGGTACAATTAAAATGTCACTCAAAGAAGTAAGGAGGGGGATTCACCCAATTTAAGGGCCAAAAAATAAGCGCTATTGGTCATAGTGGTCATAAAAGCAAATATCTGCAAATGGTAAAATACTCGGAAAAGATGCTCATTAGAGGTGAACAAATTACTATATTTTGGAGTTTGCGCTAGCATTTTTTTTGAAAATATTATTTGGGCACATTTTTGTTATATGGTCATCGGAATAAATTTCCGTTTAAAAATCGTGGGGCATGGGTAGAGCTTTTTTCTTTTTTAATAATCAATTTTGTTCACTACTTTCTGAACGATTTTTATCGTGTCATTTTAATTAATTAAACTAGGTTTAATGTTGACAAATGAACGATGCAAATGATTCACGTTTACCGAATAATTATGACGTGACAGTAAAAGTTGTTAAATAATTTTAAAGTTTAACTTTGCTTTCATTTTACACATTTTTGTTACATAATTTTTGAGAATAGAGTATTCGACAGCCACGTTAAATGATGACGAGATTGACAGCACTACCAGTACAATCTCGTCATCGTTTAAAGATGACTCATTAATAATACAAATGACACGAATCATTGAAACATCGTTCAGAAATAAGTGAAGCTCATCCTAATCATTAATTAGTGTTGATGAAATTAAACGTCTTTAATGAAGGAAAGGGAGGAGCCACGCATTGAACTACCCAATGAAATAACTGAACGTAATGAGTGAGCATGCGTGGTTCTTCCCTTCCCACCGCTAACGCTTAGGTAAGTATAAAGACGTGTGGCATGCGAAAACTGTCTAATGACGCGACGCCAAAAAGGCTAGATCAGTATGGTGCCCCTGAAGATAGGCAGCAAAGCCATTGCTGCCCCTGAAGACAGACTTTCCCACATATCAGAAGAGTGTTGAGGAAATCCGGATGGTTAGGGGCTTAATGGTTAGGTAAGGGCAGAGCAGTGTTTTTTAAATCTATTTCAAATCTACACTCACTAAGTTTGGTATGCCGTGATATTGAAATAGGTGACGGCACCCTGACAAATTGCCGAAAATTGCCGAGGCACACTATTACCCATGTAGAAAAACACATACCAGGATTTAAAAGTAGAAGCGATTCGATGACCATATAAAAAACTCCCAATATTTGAGATTTAAGATGTTTAAAAACGTGATATTTTAAAGTTTTCCTCAAGACATCAGATCTATTTGAAAAAGCATATTTTCAAATTTTCTTCCTTATATACCGTTCTGCTAAAAATGCAATCGTGAAGGATATTTCGGATATTTGCAAAAAAATATTAAAATAATCTCTGGAAAACTACAATAAATGAATCAAAGGTGATATGTGTACTGTATATATGGCAAAAAACCAAAAAAAAAGTAATGGCTGTATATAGAGTGGAATCCCGATTAACGTGGACCGAAAACTCGAACAATACGAATATTTCGTATTCAAAAATGAATCACAGTAACACGAATATTGTAGTTCTTCAATTTTGAACTTTTAATGTAATGCTCGAATAATCGAAGTTCTGCTCTACTTTTTCAGGGCGTCCAGTAAATTTGTTGGAAAAAAAATTCAAGTATATTTCAAGAATTTCAAGGTTCAATCCTTAATTTTTCAAGCACTGTTATATAGTTTTAAAAAAAATTGTTATTCAACAAAACCAGGTGTTGAACACAGTTTTCAAGCATAATCCCCGACTTTCCCGATTTTCAATGGTACTGGAGACCCTGTTTATGATCAGGTGTCATAACTATAGGGTAGCAAAAGCAAGCGCTGCTTAAAGGCCCGAGGGTCCATATTTCTGCTTTTCGGTATAGGATGTAACTGCTAATGGCTGTTAAACAGTCGTGAGGGGCCCTAAAATAAAGTTTGCCCGTGGTCACTGTTTAAGGTGACCCTATTTCACGACTCATCAGTCCAACTCAAAAAAAAAAAAATACTGAAAAATTTGAAACAGAATCTGAAGAAAAAAAAGATGAGATCTTTGGCAGGCAAACATCGCTGTACGACGCACAAAGGGCACATGTATGGCAACATATCTACGCAACAATCTAATACCTTGAAACTACGGTTAGTTTCTTCTGATTATATAAAATATCGCTAATAAAAATACGTTTCTGGCGAGAGTTTGCTACGAGGAGGAGTGGGGTTAAAGCCGGCTCCACCGGCTCCAACTTGAATAAATGTTTAAAAAATTCATATGTAAAACCAGCAAATTCGCAAACACGCGTGCGTATGTTCCAAGATGTACGAATACAATATAAGTTTTAATAAATATAAGCTGCGTAAAACCCACTAGCAGGTACGTCTAACTTACTTTTGCATAGTCGACGGATGGATGGGTAAAAAAAGGACGGGCTGGTCAGGCAGAGCGATGTGGCGCCACCTGGATGATAGACTAGTGGCATGCGCACGTCGTGTCCGTAAGGTAGGCGACCTTCAAGGAGTTGCCAAAGTAGAGTTTCTCCACGGGGTCGTTGACGGGCCATGCCAAAACTTCCATGTCGCGTTGCCTCCAAGTGCGCAGATACTCCCTGCAACCCGACAGAAAAACAAAACAACGGCATTTAAGTCAAAACTCCTGAAATTTCACTCCGTGTCCACAACCACCAAGAGCTCGGGATATTTACCTGTGAACGGCATCTTTGTGGGCGAGTATTGCGGCGGCACCGCACAGATGCCACAGCAAAGTGTGGTAGGTGAAGTCGATCACGATGTCAGCCACCTGCGCCACAAAGTTCTTCCAGGTTTCCCGGAAGGCAGGCGTTCCGTGGTCCAGTATGCCAGTGGGACAGACGACAGACACCATCTTCGGTCTCCACACTAGTCCCGTGAGGATGCATGGGTCCTTCCTCCTCAGCTTGTTTTAGCCAAGAAAAACAGAAAACAAATGCCAATTACTGGTTTTGCTTATGAATTTTTTTGCTACATGGATTGTCACGGCACACCAAAAAAGCTAGGCGCTCACTAGCGACTTTTTTCATGGGCGACTAAACTATTCTATCACCCAAAACTTACTTTTCATTTTTGTTAGGCGCGCACTGGTGATTAAGTAAATAGTTGCTTGTAAACCTGCAGTAAAGCATAGGATTCATCAAAATTGCACGCGATTAATGGACGATTTTATGGACTAATGTGGCCACATAAACACGATTGTACGACAATAAATACCTAAATTTAGCCCCGTGCTTTCAAATTTATTTTTGTGTATGCCCATGTACGTGTATAAAATGTATGTTTATTAGGGTTTAAACGCGAGTATATTGTATGTCCAGTATTCCAAGCTAATGTCGACCCTCTTCCAATTGACCAATAAACACCGGCATAGTCTATTTCTGGCAATCCTCGATCGACACATAGGGGTATCGATAAAAATCGACGTCGTGCTCATTAGAAATCGGCCGTCGCATTTAGGGAATGTCTAACAGATAATGAGGCGTTACGCATCGTCCGATGATTGCTTTCCTGCCATTCATCACGTACGTTTCCTGTTTGCAGTGACACGATCTGCTCCACGTTTTAAATCGTTTCGCATCAATCCTAATCGAGACTTGACAGAACGAGAGACCTGTGAGAAATAACGCGGGACCCGCTTCCACGTCGAGCGGACCAATGGGCGCAGCGGGAAGGACATGCCCTGTTTGACGACCATCGAACAGATCAAGTCGGTTACAGATGATAAGAGTTGCAATTTTATACCCTCGATTTACGCATGTGCCGCACCTCTCTATCGACTCACCTGGTACAAAAAGAGGGGCGAGAAACAAACTACGATGGCCTGGTCGTACAGCTCTGGATTTGTTTCGTAATGGCTTAGCAATGCCGTCAGCATCTGCAATAGAGATTATAAAACAAGGGGTCAACATCTTGAAAAAGACTCCAAGGATTGAAATAGTAACGTGGCGCTGATCATAAGCAAGCAAGCACAAAATGGACATGATATAAAACTCATGTGCCGCATCCACGGCGAGTTTCAGATCTCAGCTGCTATAGGATAATTGCTGAAGTAAGTAAAACTGCGATGCAAAAGTTCGTAATCAGCGAAAAATAAGACCAGTACAACGAAATATTCAAGTCTGGCAAAAATGCAGGTAATTGGAAAAATGAAATGGCAGAGAAAAAGGCAAGAAGGAAACTTCATTTTCTATAAAAAAAAGTGCAAATAAATATTTACCCTTGTTTTACGCAACATTAAAAGTTTAACATTGATAAAATATTGTATAAAACAATTGACAAAACAATACAAATTGGGTAAATATGTATTTTAAATACGAAATGACTGCAGACATCTGTATTATCTAAGTTTTTAGTTGCACGATGTAAGCGTAGTCCACATTAACTCGCAAAAGATTGAATTTAGTTTTGAGCAAAATTGATATCTTAAAACTGACTATATTTAATTCTGCATATATTTACATCACTTATAATTTTAAGTAATGTAGTAATGTAAATTATAAACCAAAATTGCATCGAATAAAACAATTCAAATTCAATACTGTAGTGCAACAGTACTGAGTTAACACAATGAGATTTTGGTCTAAGCATCATTTAAAAATGGATATTTCGTTTACAGAAAAAAAAACCTAGTAATAATTGTTTCAAACTCCTATCGACTTATTACAATTTTGTATCAGCCATGTAATCATTTTTGTAATATTCGTCACAAACTGGTAACGAAATTAACCGGTTTTTATGCAACCTAACTGACAACCACGTTTGCTTAAAATGAACAGATTGGGTTGAATTAATGACGAAATTGACGAGTTTGCGACCAATTTGCATCCATCTAAAAGAGATCCATTTTCCAAAATTACTGATGATTACCAGTTTGCGACCAAAAAATTGCCAAAAAAAAAACCAAGAGGTTCTACTTAGTAGTGTATGTGAAGTAT